>OVBA01000126.1:0-97596 GCA_900406435.1 Lepidium aucheri | reverse complement strand
TGCTTACAAGTAATCACTGAGTATTGGTTCGACATTCCCACCTACTTACCATTATGTTCAATGATTTGATTCCATAGGCAAGAAACCCTTGTTATCAAATTGGCACCATTGCCAAATCAGTTTTTGCTTGTTCCAACTTATAATTTGCTAGTTTTAGGATCAGGTTCATTGTCTTTTATTACAACTTGTCTGTATTTCACTAAGCTTGGATCCCTAAAAACCAAGCCTCAACCTTATTGACAAGTTGTTGTTTATGTCTTTGCAGGTCTCACAGGTACCCTCGCCACTTGCCACCGAGGCCAGTGACAGAATCCGAACCTCGCACCAACTCCTGTGATTTGTGCGAGTAGTCAGTTCAGTTTGATCAGTTGATGAACACAAGGTCGAAAGGTTCCCACACCCGCCAACGATATCAATCAGCTGATCCGTGAGATCCAACGTCAGCGCAACACAATGAAGCAACCACAGCCGGATCTAGATAATTCTACACCAGGAACGTCTCAGGATGGCACTCCCCTGTTGGTTAACGAGGCTGCCCACCAGGCGCGAGCACAGAACCCAGCTTGTCGTCCTCGCTGTATTGGTGCAAGTGATGCGCCGAGTACAAACACGATACAGAATGGGATTCAGCCGCCAGCGATCAAGAACAACAATTTTGAGATCAAGAGTGGTCTCATCTCCATGGTGCAGAATAATAAGTTTCACGGTCTACCCTCGGAGGATCTCCTCGACCATCTCGACGAGTTCAAAACACTATGCTCGCTCACTCGCATCAATGGAGTGAGTGAAGATGCGTTGAAGCTTAGGCTCTTTCCCTTCTCTCTTGGGGATCGAGCACATCAGTGGAAGAAACACCTTCCCGCCGGATCGATAACATCTTGGCCGGAGTGTAAACGCATGTTTCTCACCAAGATTTTTTCCAACTAACATACGGCAAAGCTTCGGAATAGCATATCCAACTTGTCTAGCACAACAGCGAGTCTTTGGCTGAGGCTTGGGATCGGTACAACACTTATCAAGCTTAGTGCCCTCATCACGGTTTCAGTGAGGATACCATCCTCAACAACTTTTACCAAGGAGTTCTACTGAGGATACGCATAATGTTGGATACCGCAAGTCATAGGAGCTTTCTCTAACAAGATATCACTGAGGGACGTGCGTTAATAGAGAACCTCGCCTTAGCCGATGGTCAATATGGCGAGGACTATGACCGAGCTGTAAGGGGAACTTCTGATTCCGACACCTATGCAAGGAAGGAGTTAAAGCAACTCCATGAGAAGCTGGATAAATTGCTGATGGTACACACTAAGCAAGTGAATTTGGTAGAGGAGGCAGTAGCTGAAGATAACGAAGAAGAGCAATTGGAAGAAGTTTGCTTTGTCCAAAACCAGAGTGGATCCAAGCCATGGCTAAGCTACAAGCAGAATCTGAACCTCAGCTATAGGAGAACGAATGTGGCTAATACACAAGATCAAGTATATCCACTAAAACAACGAGTGTGGATTCCGAAAGAGCAATGGCAACAAAGCCTCAAGTCGGTACCAGCTACACCACAACCTCAGCAACCTAAGGAAGAATCACCGGACGTGATGAGTATGCTCCAACAAATTCTTCAAAGCCAAATCGCTCACCAAGCAGAGATCACTAAGAAGTTTGGGGAAGTACACAGCCAAATTGATACCACATATAGCAACCTCAACTGCAAGTTTTAAACACTGAATGCTAGGCTGAAATATATGGAGAGTGCTCATGCTTCATCTTCTACAAAATCTCCGGGACAGCTACCCGGTAAAGCCGTACAAAATCCCAAAGAATATACGGCTCAATCCCTCACTCTCAGAACGGGCAAAGTCCTATCCTCAGTTGAGAAACTTAGGGAAAACGCTGTGGACAGCGTTGTTCAAGTTGGGGGGGCATAACAGTTTAAGACTAGAGCCGAAAGTTCACACCTCGCAGGTACACCTCGCCGGCCAAAGCCGCAAGGAGAGGTAGATGCTGATCTATCTACAGGAAATACGGCACAAATCGGAGAAGATCCTCGCCTGCCTGTGCAGCGAGGAGGAACATCAGATATCCTCGACCTGATTGCGAACGAAGGAGTTGCACCAGCAATTCCAACCAAAGCTAATGTACCTTTTCCCTCACGGTTGAAGAAGAGCCAAGTGGAAAAACAGAAGGTTCTCTTTGACAAACAAATGAGTGGGATTGAAATAAAAATTCCTATCTTGGATGCTTTTGCTTTGATTCCACAGTACAAGAAGTTCTTGAAGGACACTCTAAAGAAAAGAGAAGAAGAGTGCATGGCCATTGGGACTAGGTTATCCGGATCACTCATTATACCAATACTTCCACATCAAAGGAAAATGTTCATTGCAGAAAAATTAGGTGATCCAGGAAGCTTCACACTTCCTTGTGCAGTAGGGCATCTCACATTCATCAATTGCCTATGTGACCTTGGAGCATCCATCAGCTTGATTCTACTGACAACTGCACAAAAGCTGGGATATTCAAACTTCAAGGACTGCAAAATCTCTCTGGTCCTCGTCGATAGAACGACAAGCAAGCCAAGGGGACTGCTCGAGGACGTACCAATAAATGTGGGGAATGTGTTGGTCCCTACAGATTTTGTGGTACTAGAAATGGATGAGGAGCCTTCTGATCCACTACTGTTGGGCAGACCATTCTTAGCATCAGTAGGAGCTCTGATCAATGTAAGAAATAGGACCATAAACTCAAGGTCGGAGAAGGGATTGGAATGATGTTTGACTTAAAGGAAGACAGGAAGAAGCCTACAATCGATGGGCAATGTTTTGAAATCGAGGGAACACTTGAAGAAGTGGTTGATGATGCAAACGAGGGAGCTCTGGTTCCCTATGCACAACCATACTAGAAGTGTATGAAGAATCGAGCTTGAGACTCTAAACAAGCCCCCTTGGGAGGGAATCCCATGTGTATCCTTTACTTTTAAGAACCCTTTTTAATTTCATTTTTAAAGTCAATTTAGTTTTGTTTAAATTTTAAGAACAACCTTTGCTAGTTTATGGTTATTATTGCTGGGTGTTTGAAATCTTGATCTCAGGTTCAAGGAGCTTTGAGGAAGTGATGCCCTCATAAAGCCAAGAGAGAGTTGGCCTCGCACCTAACCCTCGGAGGAACAAGAGCGAGGAGAGAAATTTTTTTACAAAGAACCTGAATCCCTCGGAGCATGATGGTGATAAGAGTGTGCGAGTAGTGTTCACATTGCCTTGAACACCACTCATGAACCTACTTGCACACTTCAATATCCTTTTATATGTTAGGTTCTAAGTCAAATTTATCCCAATATAATTGTTATTGACTTATTACTCAGAGGGCACATTGAACATGGAGCTTAATGTTCTAGAATGCTTTGATTGTGTCTATCTTGGTATTTTGGCTAACTCTTGTGATCTTTAGATATTGCTTCGAACAGAGAGTCAATCAGAAGTCAAGATCCTTTGAGGAAAAGCAACCAGAATAGTTCAAGGATGGGTTTCTCTGAATGACAGTCAGTCATCAGTACATGCATCAAGGAGAGTTGAGCGAGGAGGGTGATGTTGTTATGATGGGTTTTTCAGAGGAGGCACAAGAAGACAAAACTTTATGTGATGTCAACTCACTGAGTGGGGGCCACGAAGACCAGCTTTTTGCTGAAACCCATGAGCGGTCAAGTCAAAGGGAGACCAATCCAAGGGTCCAAATTGGTTGAAGATTCAAAATTCAAATGGATGGTCAAGATCATGTCAAGGGCGAATANCCCAATCTTCTCCCTCATCAAGCACGAGATTGTCTCCCTCACACTCCCAAGATTGTCTCCTCCTCTCGGCTCAACACTTGGCTATAAGAGGATACGATTTCTGCAATCTTCTTCATTCTCCTTCCAGCACTCAAGCAAGCAAAACTTCTTCTCCTCCGAGTTAAATTTCTCTCACCGAGTTACTCTCTCTCATAACCACTGAGTTACTCTCTCTCTCCCGAGTTCGAGCTAGTTTCCCTTCATTGTCAAGCATGTCTTCCGGCGATATGAGAAAGATGAAAGAATACCAAAACAAGTTCATGCATGACGCGAGGAAGGCTGGTAGGAAAGAAACGGCAGTGGAACCCAGCAATTCACCTCTGGTCCGCCGTGATAACAAGCCTCCCCGATACATCGTCCAATCGGACGATAAGGGTGATGGTGTTCAGATGAGGATAGAAATTCCAATCACATAACTGGCGAGGAGATCGGCGATGAAGCCGATGGACTGAAAATATGAGCACGAAGAAAGTGGATGGGCTCAAGAAAAAAGAAAAGGAAAACAAATCGCCTCGCCGAGCAGTACCGAGGGTAGCAACAAGGACAGTCCATATATCCAACCCTCGCCGCTGGATGCCGAGTATGAGAGCGAGGAGGAAGCAGAACCAAAACAAGAGAAGAAAGGGCGTCAAACAAGGTCTCGCCGTGTGATTGAAGACCTGAAGAAGAGCGGATACACTGAGAATGAGGCAAAGAAGGCTTACCAGGAGCGTGAGAAAGAGAAAAAGAAGACTGGAGCACGTGTCGTGTCGTGAGCACGTGTCGTGACACAATCAGGGAGAAAGACTGGAAAACTGAAGCATATTTACATTGGAGGAGTAATTGCACGGATACTAGAAGCCAAAGGCGTGCCGTTGAACACCAAGAACCATAATTGGGTTCCATCCCAATTTATGGACTTGCACTACCTTCAAGGAGCGGGTCTCCTAGCCAAAAACAAGGTGTCGTAGAGAACTTTCTTTTGCTTTTGTGAAGATGTCCTTCAAAGTCTTCTCCATAGTCGGTGCCAACTGTTGGAACCGGGTCTAACATAAAGGTTCTAGAATCCGAGGTTCATGATTAAAAAGGGAGAGATTGGGTAAGGACACTTGTGAGATGGACTTGGAGCAAAAGAAGTTAAACCATAACAAGTAAAGATGATTGCCGAGTAGCGAGTTCTTTATCAGCTTAATGTGTGTCAAAAAGCTGATCTTTATTTCGAAGGATTTGCTCCTCTATTTATAGATCATAGAGGCGGTTACAGAGTAGATAAATTAAGGAAGATTTACAATTCTATTGATAAGATTGTATGTAGAAGATTCATGCTAGATTTTCAGACATTTTCCATGTCGGAATAGGAAAATTTCCATTTCTTTGCATGCTGACATGTCATCCGACTTCTCATCAAGTTTGAGACACTTTTCGAGAAGAGACTTTGCCGAGTTGATGAGGATATCCGAGTTGAGGCTTTGATGATTCAATGAGTTTATAACTTAGCATTTGACCCATTGTTTCTCGTAAACCGTAGTAGGATCTCAGACATGCCTCCAAACATATAATTTGCTACTCCCTCTGTTTCTTAAAGAGTGTCATTCTAGGTTTTTTCACACAAATTAAGAAACAAAATACAAAGTCATTTATACCCATATGGATTAAAGGTAATGATTAGCTAGATTCCATGTTAAAAATTTTGATTGGAGTTAAAATTTAAATTTTTTTGTTAAAAGGTACATTGAAATTGTAGAATGACATTTTTTATGAAATATTTTTTTCTTTTAGAATGACATTCTTTGCAAAACGGAGGAAATATTATTTATGGTTGTTGGAATAACATCCATGAATTTATACTAATAAAAGTACAAGTCTGAAACCTCCTAAACTATCCACATTACCATTCCAAACTTCTCCGTCACGCTGCCACGTCAACACAGTTTTAGTGAAATTTCTATTGCCATCGTCACCATAAATGTGCCTTGTCACCACAATATTTCAAACAGCAGTTATTAAGACTTTAAAATCTTTTACTCTCCACGTTTACACATTTACTTTCACAATACGAAAACAATGGAAACTGAGGGGACATCTTTTTTAACTTTTCGAATTCTTCTCTCTAGAGACATATATTGAGGATTTTCTTAATTGGTTTCTGATTAGATAAACAAAACCTTAGAATTACATCGAGTTCGTCTTCTTTTGATACTCTACATGAGAAAATAGACGTAATTGGGTATTTTCTCAAATATCGTTGTAGTATAGAGCCTATTCAATATATATTTTTTCAAAGATTTTTATTTTAAGGAAATTTATGAAACTGTTGCAACTATTTAGTATTCTAACTAGTTGTGAGTTCAATACACAAAACCAATAAAAGACACACAACATCATTTAAGATAACATAAATTTAATTACAAAAACAAAAATCAATCATTTTGGAACTTATTTTTACACTTAGGTAATGGTTGATCAATAATAATAATTAGTTTTGATAAGAAAAAAATTATAAAAATATATATAATTTTTTAAATATTTCTTAATAAAAGATTATACATTTTGAGGAAATGAAATATCTAATATTTAAAGACATAATAAATTGTAGTTAAATAATAAGCACATGCATAAGATAATTAAAAAAACGTAATTCTAAATGAAAATATGTTATTAATAAACATATATTTTAGGAACAAAACTATTAGACACTATGTTTTAATCAAATGTTGTATTAAAAAAAGATAAGTTTAGAGAGAAAAAGCTAGTTAGAATTTTATGAAATACTCTTATTTTTTAATTTTGGTACATATTCTGATTTATATTAATATATAAAAAAGTTAAGTAATATGTCTAGGATAATTGTAGTAGTCTCCCCCAATAACACAAATTTTGGAAGACATGTTTGAAATTGTATAATAAATTTTGATTTAACTTAATAATATTAACTAAATAAACTAAAGCAATTAGTAACGATAATTAATGATGGTAGATAAATCACTCTAGAAAAAATAATTTGGAATAATTCAAATACAAGTAAACTAAAACACAAAAACTTCAATTAACTCTTTGACTCGTAAAAAATTTTCTCTCATTTTAAACTAATTTTTAGATGTTTTGTTGTCTAAAAACAGTCACTAAATGTCAATATATATATATACATACATATATATATATATATGCATATGTTAATGAATAGTCCCAACTTACCGTTGCCACATTACAAAAATAGTTACATTTTTCAATAAATTATCACAATTTTAGACGAATAATTACAACAATTAGAAAACTATTTTTTGCTGTCCATTTATTCCTAACTATTTACTATTATCGTTTCAGTCAAGTCTACTCATTAATGTTTGTACATTTGGTTATTCAATGATAATTTTTAATACTTTTAATGCATCAAATTTTGAAAATTTGTATTGAAACAATAAAAATTTAAAAGTTATTATACAAAATATATATGTAAAAGATATTTTATAAATGAAAAGTTACAATAAAAAGATACAACTGTATAATATGTATTTTTATGAGTCAGAAGTTACACTATAAAGACACAATTACAAAATTTATTTTTCATAACTAAAAAGTTAAAGTAAAAAGACACAATCCTAGAAGGTATTTTCATAAGAGAAAAATTATAGTAAGAATACACAACAATAAAACATTTCTAGGTGTTTTTTTGTGTGAGAAATGATAATTGGATAAATGCCAATATATATAGATCGGTAGATTTAGAGTTGCAACTATACACAAATAATTGTATCTTTATATGAATAATTGCATTGCTTACTAAAAAAATTGTTGGTGTTGATTCCTAACTACTCATTGATGTCTATGTGTTCATAATTACTCAGAATGTTAAATCGGAAAAAAAAAACTATCAATAAGCTTTAATATACCTAATACATTTATTTTCAAAAAATTGCAATGAAAAATATATATATATGTAAAAATTATAATGAAAAAAACATAACTCTATTCATGAAAACACATTTGCGGATTTTTACATAGTTACAATTTCAAAAAGATATTTTCAATGTTAAAAAGTTATGAATAAAAAGATACAACCATAAAGATTTAATTTAGAATATTTTATTATTTTAAATGATGTTGTATAATAATTTTTTCAGATATATAATATCCACATTCGTTATAACTTAATTGATATTATATCATAAAAACCTAAAACTAAATCGATAACTAAATTTCAAATTCTGAAATAGATATAAGTAGGTTTTAAAAGGTGTGATAATATAAAAAACTTTTACTTTGTTAGCACCATCAATTACTCAAAATAACTCTAGTATTAATTTAGATGTATCATCTTTTTCATTAAAAAATAAAGAAAATAATATAAAATGTAAAATCCAACGTATCTCATAATAATCAAACAAAGAACAACAATACTTTAAGAATTATAGATTTTTTTAGGTAAAATCATATCTCATGTTCTAATTTTTACCAGCTTGTGCTATTTATGTTAATTATACATTTCAGAGGATAAACATTTGACAAATTTTGCCGAAAAATGAATTATATTTAGTTAGTTTATTTCCTCTAAAATTTATTCTAGAGTTTCCATTTTATCAAGTATATTGTGCTTGTGCGTTAGGATTTTCAATAAAGACTCTATACTACTAAGAAAAAGATAAGACATGTAAAAAAATTATTTCCTAATTATAAAAAATACATGTAAGAAAGGCAAAAATCATTTAATCAAAAAAAAAAAATTAGAACAAAAGTAAATGTTTTTTTTTCTCTTGAAGTGAGCCTTGTCATTTTGAATATGAAAACTTCAACATACAAATAGAAGAAAAAAGTAACTTCTTTACAAACAAAAAATAAATTTTAGGTAGTCTTTTTGCCAACTTTTAGGTAGTTTGTATTGAATAAACACAATTGAACTTTGAGGGAGTTTTTTCACAATACTATTTTTATTTAAAAGTTATTTAATGTTCAAAATCTATAAAGGAGAAAAGAGAATTTGTCTTTTTATTTTCGACACAATACATTGCAACTATTTGGTTTTTTGTATACATTTTCAGAAAATATTTTTTTGGATTTTTATTATTTGTAACATATATAAAATAAATTTTAATTATGAATCTTAAAATAAATATACTATATAAAAAATTGATATACTAAACATTTTCTTAAGAATATAAAAAATTAATAATTTAAATTACGGTTTACGAAAATAAAAAAAAACATTGACATCTTAACATCATAACATAGAATTTTTATTTAATATTTATAGAGTGAACCGGAACCAATGCTCTTTTTCTAACTAATAAGAGAATTCTTGGATTACTATACTATTGGAGGTGGACCTGAGATTCTACTTCGGTCCACTAAAAACAACGGGACGAATACAAAAGAACAACCCGATTGCAAACACTAGGTCTTCAACTCGGATAATATATTCAACTCAGAAAAAGTCTCGTCTCAGAAGTTCTTCAAACCTGAAGAGAAGTCGGATAATACATTAGCAAAACAAAGAAATAAAAATTTTCCTGTTCCAACATAGAAAATTTCCATAAATCTAGCACGAATCTTAACAGATTCTATCTTATCAAAAAAATTGTAAATTTTCTATTAATTTTTACACATGTAACCACTTCTATGATCTATAAATAGAGGCACAATCCTTTGAAAAAATGATCCGCTTTTTAGCATACTCGAATCTAATAAGAACATCAAGTCGGCAATCATCTCTACTGTCTTAGTTGGCTATTCTTGCTCAAATCCAACTCACAAGTGTCCTTGCCCATTCTCTCCCACTCTTTTGATCAGGAACCTTGATACTAAGTACGATTTGTGCTAGAACCGGTTCCGACAGTTGGCGTCGTCTGTGAGGAAGACATCAAATAACATTTTCACACAAGCAAGAGAAAGTTCTGAGAGAAGAAGGGTGGTCAAAGACGAAACCACCGTCAGTTCACCACAACAAAGGGAATCTCACCCTCAAGAGCACGTCGGCCTGGCAAACGGGTCAACCCTGAATTCAACTCGGACTCAAGAGGAGAACCGACAAGAAACTTGCGAAGATATTGATCTTTTGCCATCGCCCCCGAGATCACCAACACTCGGCGCCCTAGTGTGTAACCTGATCGCACAGCACGAGACTTCTGACCAGAGGAACGCAGAGAGATTCAAGAGACTTGAGTCTTGTCTGTATGAAAGTTGTCTCCCGACTACCTAAGTCAATAGGCCGTGCAGAGAAGCACTGGCCAGCATTCAAAGGAACCTATTTGGAGCAATACCGAGTCCCCAACCAGTGAACACCTTGGTACAAGACCACTCTACAATGCAAAGCATGCTCGGATAGCATGCCCCTGACAAATCTAGATTCTACAACCGTGTTGAAGATGATGGACAACATGAAGTAGAAATTGCATCAAGCTACCTGCTCGGCACCCGAGATAAGAAGGATCCTAGCTCAGGCACAAAACTCGCCATTCCCACTGAGATTATGGAGAGTCTTGGTGAATAGAAGGCTACGACTTTGATGCCCCTCTTCCGATGGAATCACAGATCTAGTTGAATTATGAGTGCCTTCAATTTCATGATGAACGGGATAAACTACACCGTGGACAACAAAGATGCAGCTTACTATCAGCACTTTGCTGAGAATTTGACTGTGACACCTTGGTATGGTTCACCAAATTACCAGCCGGGTCAATTGAGAGCTTCAACCAACTCGCCGAGTTATATATGAAGCAATATGCCTAATTTTTCAACCAGGATACCTGAACCGCCGAGTTGAGATCCTTAAGGCAGGATTTTGATGAGCCCCTAAAGTCATACCTCGGACACCTCAAGAAAATCCTAACAAAAGCTAAAGTCTGTGACGATATAGCCATTGAAGCTCTCTGAACTGGAATGGTGACCGACAAAGCACTAAAACGGGACCTTTTTGTAAACATGCCCAATACAGTCTTAGACGCTCTTTACAGAGCAGCAAGACACACAGACTATGTAGAGGAAAACAAATCCTCTCGCAGAATCAAGATATACAGCGCAACTCGACAACAAAAAAGCCGAGAGAAGGGCACTATGAGCCAAGGCAGAATAGCAGAGGAAAAGCAAACTCGGCAACAACTTTTCAAGTCGGGGAAAATAGTAACCCCTGTGGAAGGTCATTCAATAACACCTACAGCCAGAATGAATATTGCGAGTTCCACAAGAAAGCAGGTCATTCGACCTCAAAGTGCAAATAGTTGCAAGAATTCCTTGCTGCATGGAGAGTTGGAAGTTTCCGAAGAAGAAACTCAAAAGTTCAAGGCACAGAAGAGGAAAGAAACCGAGCTGCAAGAAGCCGATATCAAGTTAGCAAATCCAAAGAATGATACTTTAGAAGCAACTAAGCGACAAAAACCGGTTGGGGACAACAATGAGTCTGGTAATTCACGAATTGTTGTCGGTGTAATCATGGGTGGATTACAGTTCTGTGACGATACTATCCATTTGATCAAGAAATACGAATGGAGAATTGTTGCTTCAGTCAACCAAGAACCCCTAGGGGAACTTATACACGTAGTAGACTCAACGAGAACATTCACCGCCAAAGATATTAAAGGAGTTAGCTTTGTGCACAATGATCCCATAGTTGTCAAACTCCTAGTTGCCAACTCTGATGTTTCATAAGTTCTCATCGACACTGGAGTTCAGTAGATCTAATATTCAAAGCGAATTTGGATAAAATGGCACTGCCAGACATGCAGCCCAAACCTGTGGATATGACTTTGACCGCATTTGTTGGAAGTACAATCAACACGATTGGAACTATGAAGTTAGCAGTCCAATTTGTCGGAATCATGAGATGGATCAAGCTACTCGTTGTAGACAAGCCACTGATCTACAACATGATCGTGGGAACACCTTGGATACACACGATGAAAGTTGTTCCATCAAGCTATCATCAGTGTGTTCAAATCCCAACGAATGAAGGAGTCTACACACTTAAAGGAGATCAGAAGATGTCTAGAATTTGCTTCATTGTCGAGCTGAAATTGCAAAACAAGTCATGTATGATCATGGTGACCGTGGGAAGCAAAGCATTGTCTTAACCGCTTGCTCCCAAGAAGCCGGACCAGTCAACGGTAGAACTCATCAATATTGATTTCACGGACTCATAAAAATACGTAAACATCAGGATCGACTTGAGCAAGCTGATGAAATACAAGTTGATCTAGCTACTGGAGAAGAATGTGACAACATTCACATGGACAACAAGTGACATGCATGTAATCAATCCGGGAATCACAAGTCATAGGCTAAATCTCGATCCGACATACAAGTCGACCAAGCAAAAAAGAAGGAAGCTTGAGCCAAAGAGAACGAAGGCTGTAATCGACGAGGTCAAAAAGCTAATTGAAATCAGATCCATCACCAAAGTTCAATATCCCGAATGGCTAGCTAACCTGGTAGTCGCTCTGAAAAAGAATGGAAAATGGTGAGTATGCATGGACTTTACCGATCTCAACAAAACTTGCCCCAAAGATAGCTTCCCATTGCCAAATGTCGACTGAATCATCGAGGCAACCATAGGAAACAAACTTTCTTTTGTTTATGGATGCTTTCTCAGGATACAATCAGATTTAGATGCATCTTGACGACATGGAGAAAACCTTGTTTAACACAGAGCGAGGAACTTATTGCTACAAAGTAATGCCATTCGGATTGAAGAATGCATGAGCAACCTATCAGGGGCTAATAAACAAGATGGTTGGCTATCAACTCGAGCATACAATGGAAGTATACATAGACGACATGATGGTCAATTCGTTAAAAGCAGAAGATCATGTCGATCACTTAGCTCGTTGCTTCGAAACTCTGAACAAGTATCAGATGAAGCTCAACCTGGTGAAGTACACTTTTGGGGTCATCTCACGAGAATTCCTCAGATACATAGTCACTCAATGAGGAATCAAGACTAATTCGAAAAAAGTTACGGCAATCCAAGAGTTTCCTTCTCCAAAGAATAAGCGAGAAGTACAAAGTCTGACTGGCCGGATAGTGGCCCTAAATCGCTTCATATCACACTCAACAACAAGTGTCTCTTACTCTACAATTTGCTGCGTGGAAACAAAGAGTTCAAATAGGACGAGACTTTCAAAAAGGCTTTCTCCAAATTGAAAGAGTACCTTTCAACACCGTTGATTCTTGCAAAACCAGAAACGGAGAACCATTGTATTTATACATCACGGTTTCTACCTCAGCAGTAAGTGGCATACTAGTTCAAGATGACAGAAAAACTCAGTACCAATCTTCTATACCAGTAAGTCGTTGGACGGAGCCGAGTCTAGATTCCGGATGGAGAAACTTGCGCTAGTAGTAGTCACTTTAGCGAGGAAGCTACGACCATACATCCAGTCTCATACCATTATAGTATTAACAAATCATTCACTACAAACGATATTGCATAGTGCATACCAGTCAAGGCGATTGAGTTGATCGATTAGAATATTGAGTTTAAAGAAGATTGAGTTGTCGGGCATTTGACTAGAGAGCCCGACAGGAGAAATCCTAGAGAAATCATTCCGACATGCATTCCTAGCTTCCAATAACGAAATAGAGTACGAGGCATTAATTGCAGGAATAAAACTAGCTAAGGAAGTCGGAGCAACCAACATTGATTGTTATTGCGATTCCCAACTCGTCGTTAACCAAGTTAACAGGGGTTCTAACACAAAGAATGACCGAATGGAAGCTTATCTCAAAGTCGTTAAGAATCTGATCAAGGACATGGGATTCAAGATCAACAAAATCTCAAGATTTGAGAACATTTCTGATGATGCTCTAGCAGCTCTTGCATCCACAACAAACCCCAATCAAAGACAAACAATACTAGTGAAAAATATAAATCGCCCGAGTATAAGCTTACCGAAAAGAGATCTTGAACTCGCCTTGGCTATAGATGACGTTTAGGAAGAGTCAGATTCAAAGATGGCAGATGTTGAACAGATCGACTAACCAAAGGTGGATTGGCGAGACTATGGCAAATGATTGTGCTCAATACACCGCAAAGTGTGAAAAATACCAGAGACACGTGCACATCATTCACGATCCAACCAAGGAGCTGACCTCAACAATCATGCATTATCTATTCATGCGATGGGCAATGGTTATAGGCTGACCATTATCATTATCACGGCAAAAAAGATTCATGCTTGTCATGAGAGACTATTTCTAAAAGTGGGTCGAAGTAGAGGCTTACTCCCAGATCAAAGACAAAGACGTGATCAAATTTGTATGGAAGAATATTATTTGCCGACATGGTCTACCTTACAAGATCATGACAGATAACGGATCACAATTCATCTCAGTGAAATTCACCAACTTTTGCGCCAGATGGAATAACTCTGTATGCAAATCAACACCACAAAACCCACAAGCAAAGGACAAGATGAGGCCACGAATAAACAGATTCTTGATGGTTTAAAGAAATGACTCTCCAGAAAGAAGGGAAGTTGGGCTTCCGAGTTGGAAGACGTGTTATGGTCACATCAAACTACACATAGACGCTCGACCAGACGAACTCCATTCTCCCTTTCTCATGGAATGGAAGCGATGGCTCCAACCGAGATAGCTATGCCAACTTTACACCAAGAACATCTTCCCAAACATGAAGATGCTGACAACGATGCTATGGAAAAAACATTGACGACTTCGAAGAAGATCGTAATGAAGCACTTCTTCGAGTATAAAACTATCAACAACAAGCCGCAAAGTACTATAACAAGAATGTACGTGGATTACACTTTGCAGTAGAAGATTTTGTACTCTAAAAAGTGTTTGAGAATACGGCTGAACTTAATGCCAGAAACCTCGGCGCAAAATGGGAAGGTCTGTACATCATCTACAAAGTTGTAAAACTAGGAGTTTACAAGATCGTCATTATGGATGAAAGCATCGCTTCCTCGTAGTTGGAACTCTATCAACTTGAAACAATATTACATCTAAAAGCTCGTTAACTAGGTAGATTAGATGCGTTACTTGATGCATCTTTATTTACTTAAATATGTACTGAGATCAGTTCTCGTCAGAAAAAAAAACATAGCTTTGTACAGAATTACGAGATAGAAGTCTCAACAAAGACAGAAAATGATTATGTGCAGATAATCTGATATTCCTCAGATAAAGTTTTAAAAATTCAGTTTCCGAATCCAGACTTCTTAAAAACTTAAACTGAGTTTTAAAATCGCAGCTTTAAAAGCCGTATAACAAAAGTTCTCTTCCTAAGCTAAAACGAGATCAAACTCTCTAGACGCGGGAAGAAACTTAACTAAACACGAAAAGACAAGAAAAAGATTTTGGGAACTGGAATTCGTAAAATAAAAAGTTAATTGTTTGACGAATTCTTATTACACAAGTCATAATCGAATACCAAACTTCATAACAACTAATGATGTTTCATTTATACAGGAAAAATATTACAAAGGAAAACTACCGATTACAAAAAAATTATGTACAATTTTCAAAAATCCAAGCGTCGGTTACAAAGAAAAGACTACGATAAAGCCTGGAAAAATCACAATTCCTCAGGGAGTCTATTTTGACCAGCGTTGGAAGCTTCTTCCTCCTCAAAAATGGGGACGACCAAGTCTCCCGGAAGAAGTGACTTCAAGCTCTCCCTATTGACGAGTTCTTTAAACTCGTCCGTTTTTCCAGCCATCAAGTTGGCGATCTTAGAAGGGATGTTGACTCCCCGCATGGACAGACATTGGAAAATGTTTGTCAACCCAAGATATTGGGCATATAAAAAACGAGCATCAAGGTTCCTATCCAGATTGTTAAACCGAGCAGCAATTTGGGCAAAACAATCGGACAACTAATCTTTAAGAACCTTGTAGGTCCTTGAATTCTCAACCGTCAAGGCTTGATAAAGTCAAAAATCAAAATCCCCCCTCATCGAGTCCACCTCGGCTCGTAACTTCAAATCCATGTCGCTTGCTTACTCAGCAGAGATGACGGCGGCACCCCGATCAGAGTCGACACAGTCAAGCGACTCCAACAGAGCTGCGTTCTGTTCTACCAACTTGTGGACTTTTTCGTGCTCTAGCCTTAACTCGTCCTTGACACGAACAAGCTCTTCCTCAGCAGCAGAGAGCTTAGAATAAAGTTCCATCACCTCAAGATAATCCCCAGCAACTCGGGTGGACACGTTCCTCCGAGTACTACTTTCCGGGTTTGTAACGGACTTCTCCCATTCCAACATAATGCTGTTCAGGCAAGTGATAAACTACAAATACATTGCAAAAATAAACGGTTAGAAATCAAAAGAAATTTAATAACATGAAGCGACAGCTAGAAATCAATACAAACCCATAACAACAAATTGAAAGCCTTTCCATACTCCTCACGGTTCTTCATCTGACCTGGGATGGGAGGTGCTCCAGCGAGGTCCTAATTTGACTCATCAAGCAATCACACTCAGACCAAAAGTCCAAAATTAAACGAGGACTAATGTGATTATGGGTAAAACAGAAGTTGGGGTACCCCTACCCCTTCCACAACAAGGACACGCATAACCACTCCTACCACCTCCTCTGAGAGAACCAATCCTCATAGGCGGATTAGCTCTCGCTTTTTTTGTGGGTCGTGAATCTCTGCGACCAGACTCATGAAGGACCTTTACAATGTCCCGAGATGGAGAAAATGAGAACCTAGAACCCTAGAAGGCCCTCCAGAAGGTCGAACGTTTAAACCCTCCAGCGCAGAGTTCACACCGGCTTCAATATTCAGAAGTTTAAAATCGTCAAGAGACTCATCTTTTAAAAAAAGGAATTAAAGAAAAAGTTAGAAGAAATTTGAAAATCTTCAAAGTCAGAAGAAAGTAAGAAGCAAAATCAGAAGTCGCTAAGACATATTGCGAAGATGAAAAGTGAATGGTAAAATAAGAAGAAGGAAGATATTTATAGAGAATTAACGGAAGCCAAAACGACGCCATGCAGTAATTATAACTGAGTAAGAGAAATAGAAGTGACGCCACACAGTAATAATGATGATTTGTATAAAATCAAGGCAACTGTTTGACTAGCCCACTCACGAACTAGCACGTGGACCGAAGATTCTGGAAGTTGGAAAACCTTCTGACTCGGAAATTTGGCACTAGAATTTTCTGAGTCTTGGGGGGGACAATTGTTTGAGTTGGATCTGAGATCCTATTTTGATCCACTGAAAACAATGGGTCGAATACAAAAAAACAACCCGGTTGCAAGCACTAAGTCTTTAACTCTGATAATTTATTCAACTCGGCAAAAATCTTATCTCAAAAGGTTTTTCAAGAATTTATAATAACCACATTTATTATATCCAGTAAAAATAAGAAAGATATTGTAGAAATCTAAATTATTTGAGGATTTTTTATGTATTTGGATCTTGCAGTAACTTACTGCAAAATTAAAATTATGTTGAATGAAACTCATATAAGCTACTTCTAAATAATAAACCAATGTTTCAATATATAATTGTTAGGTCAAAGTATCACTTTGAAAATTTTTATTTTTGAGGAAAAAACTGAGAATCATTATTCGTTTTGACATTTAGTTTTTAAAGTTTTTCAATATTGATATTATCACTCCAAAATCTTTGGTTAGATTGTTAATTATAGATATTTGACTAAGAGATTATTATGGAAAAGACATCATAAAGTTTCATAAAGTTTCAATTTTATTAGAATAGGTACTACAAAATACTTCTTAGAGAATAAGTACTTCTTTTAGTGTGTTAAGATATTATTGTCCTTGTATGTGTTTGTTGATTGATTTTGTCGATAAATATTTTTAAAAAAATTCTGTTCTCGCACATGCGTAATTGAGATTGTAATCTCTGTAAATTCACAGAAGAGTTACTGTACGCCTAATTTTGGTTTGAGAAAAGACAGTTTGTTTTCTTCTATTTTGTTTTCATCTGATGGTTGAGATGTGTAGTCACCGGACATCATAGTCGGTAGTGGTCAAGGTGGATTTGGGTGCTGATAAAAATCGCTGGTTTGAGAGCCCAAGATCTAGAAATCGTGATGATGCTTGGAAAGAAAAATCCCCAGTTCGTTGTACAAAGGAATCGTGAAGGCGAAAAGAAGTTGGTCATGGAGATTCTGGGTTGTTGCATGTTGGAGAGGAAGTGTCTGTAAAGTGGTGGTGACGCCGAAAATCGAAATCTTGTTCGCCTGGAAGGTTAATTTATTTGCTTACTTCTGAGTTTTTTATGTCCTGTTGATTATCAGTAATTTTTCAAATAATTTGCTCGTTAATTAGCGTTTTTGCTTCTTCTGTTGCTCTCTTCTATGTCGTTGTCGCTGTTTGGTCTCAACAAAACCTTGCATTTTATATTTCTCAGTTTAGATTTTCATTGACCCCTCAATAGTTGAGTGTCCCCCTTTTAAACCACAGTTTTCATTTGCTTTTGCCTTTATTGTATTTCCCTTTTATGTCTTTTGCTTTCTGTTTGTCTTGTTATTGTATGTTGCTTTTTCTCTTTTTTACCTCTGTTATGCTTCTTATTTTCCTGTTATGTTGAAGTCCGAATTTGTGTTTCATTCAGGTTTCTTACAATGTTAATTGCTTTAAATATTTATCATTAAGCGGTTGCCTTTGATGTTGATGTTTCTTTCTCGCAAAGTTTAAGCCTTTGTAAATTATGTTGGCTTGGTTGGATGTATTCTAACCTCATATGCTTCTCCTTACTTATCTCTCTACTTATTTTTTGTTCTTAACATGTATATATGTGTTTCCATTAGTGGGTGGGACGTTGTTGGTGTCTTTGTTTTGGTAGTGTGTATTGTATCTTTGGGATATTTTGATATTGGTAATGTCTTATACGTTTTTTTGTTTGGTAATATAATTTTTAGTCACTTGTTTTTCCTCAGATGTTAACTCAACTCTGCTGTTTTGTTTATATCTTGTATCATTTTTGTTATATGTTTAACGTATATTTATATTTTATTTTTAATCTCTCGTAATTTTTGGTTGCTCTTGTTTAAGTTTTTATTATTAGCTTTTCTATTGTACTTATATCTTAATTTTCAGTCAAACTCAATTTGCGTTCTATTTGCTGTCATTTTTTATTATTCCTCCTACTATTGGGCATTCTGTATCCTCTTTTTTGTTGCTTGTCGTTGTTTCTCCATCTTTGTTAGTATGTTTTTGATGTTGCTTGACTTAATTTTTGGAATTTGTTTTCAAATGTAATAATCTCTTGTGTTTTAATTTTTAGTTATGTTTTGTTGTTAGAAAGTGAATTTTTGGACTTGAATGTCTCTTTTATGTTGTTATTTGCTCCTAACCTAATTCAACCCATTTTTTTATTTAAGTATGAATATTTGTTACTTAAAACGCCGTTTCCATTGCCATGGTATCCAAAGAAAGGCAAGATCATGTCGTACTCAAAAACACAGCTTCTCATTGATTTCGCTGATGTCCTTCAGGGAACACCAAAGTTGGAGATCCTGTTATCATCTCTGTTTCGTTCATTATTTTTGCTTGTTGTTAGACCCTATTAACACGTATACCTGGTTATATGTATATGCCGCCACGTGTGAAATATGATGACTATATAACTCTTACACATGATTCTATTACAGTGTTTGTGAGGCGCATAAATATCATAAAAATGTACTTCACATAACAAATGTGCCCAATATCGTTTTTAAAAAAAATTTAGGCATTCTCTTTTACTAATTTAAAATGACAGAATGACAAAACTATCTAGAACCCAATTGATATGAATTGATCAAAACCTAAGACTAAATTGATAATTAAATTTCAAATGTTCAAAGGGATATGAATATATTTTAAAAGGTAAAAGAAAAAGAAACTATAGGTTTTTTTTCCATAAAACTGATTATATAACAAAAGGGCAAAGTACATCATCTCCACCAATTGATGCAACAAGGAGCAAACATGAAACATAAACTAATATAGTCCAAGTAGCAAATCATAACCAAAAGGTTGAAATCATAACCATAAAGTTTAAATTAAACACCACCAAATAAGATTAAAGAAACAAGAAACTTTCTTAAACAAAAGCCAGAACTAGATACTTAGAGTTAGAGCCTAATCTTGCCGTGAGGTGGGGTTATCCGGTCGTGATAATTAGAAAGAACGGTGAGTCTTGTGCGTAGTAGCCTTATCAAAATCAGGATACCTCTTGCGCTTGGTTTCTCTGTTCAAGAGCGTCTCCAAGTCATGTTGTGCAGTCGAAGTTGCCAAGTCTAGTTCAAGGCCTGCTGTGTAGTTATCAACGTTGGTAGTCGGTTAAACAATGTTGTGGAGAGTCTGAGCGAGAGTTGTGATCCTATCTAGTCGATTTGCGATAGTTTACTCAACGTAGTTTGTGTGCTGGAGTTGGCTTGTAGCATCTTCCGGGGTATCATTTTCTTGAGGTGCAAGATGAGACATAGAAGAAGAATAGTTACCTTGTTCATGAGAGCTAGTTGGTAAATGTGAGAGATAATCCGTAAGAGTGGGAATGTACATACATTATGAAGCCTCATGGGTGAGCTTTTGGCAAGTGACACAAATATAGTTGACATATTCGTACTGAAAAGCAACTTGAAATAAATCTCCATTTTGGACCCTGATTGGCTTAAAGAATTTGAGACGATCAAAGGCGTTAATGCAAACTCGAGCTCTTACCATCTATGAGTTAGTGACTGAATGATGTTGAACATCAACTTCCAATACCTCTCCTAAGGATCTTGTAATCACACGTGTCGTAATGGGCGTGACATAGTGAAGAGGTAAATCATGTATTTGGACCCATAGAGGAATCGTGGAGAGAAAATTGGGTGGAGCATGTGGTCTCCATTGAAGTAGAACCAACCATCCATTGTAGACTATTGGCTGCCTCCGGAGGATCGAGATCAAGTCTGTTTCAGAGGAGAAAAGAAACTGAAGGAAGTGTTTGTCGATGATTCTTTTGATGATTGATGTTTCCATCCTCCATTGTTGAGGGAGTTGCGTAACCATTTCTGTTGAGTCACCGTTAACCATCGACTCATCTCCAAGGCATTACAGTAGGAATAGTTTGGGAGGTAGATTTCTTCGTCGCTTCTACCCATGTGGAATTCAAAGGTTGCAAGCCAAAAGTTCTCTGCCATTTTTAGTTGTAAAGGTTAATAAAAGGTGATTAAAACTGAATGAGAAAAAGATCTTCTCTCTCCCTTTATATAGCCGGATGTGTGGAGACATAATCATACAGAACTGCCACTTGGCAAACAGAAAGAGGGCCAAAAGCTGCACGTTGATTGAGGCTGTGCATGGAGGCGAAATGTGAAGAGCTGCCGACTTAGGGGAGGAGGATTTCTGGAAGAGGTTGTGTGTAACCATTGTGATTGGTGAGAGGTCTTCTTTTTGCACGTGGCAGTAACTTCAAGGGTAAGTATTGCTGCATTCGAGATTACAATCATCATAACACCTAGTTAAACTTATAAGATAGATGAAGCTAAAGAGTTTAAGAAATAAAATAAGATAGATGAAATTAGATATAGAAGGAGAGTATATAGCATCTTAGCGGAAGTAAATTTTGAACTGATTATAGAGATTAAGAATTAAAGATGGAGTGTATCAACCATTATTATTGAAAAAAACAAGAGGAGAATTAAGGTGAGAATGTGAATAAAGACCAAAAGGGATGGAGATTAGGGAACATGTGAAGAGAAATATTTAGTGAGAGGATGATTGCAATTTAATTGAGAATGATTAAAGAAGTTAAAGAGCATTAAAGTAGGTACGAGGTGAGGAGGGAGATTTTGATCTGGAAGAGGAGACTTATTGGTGTGAGCTGTGGGGTAGAAGGTTTTGATAAGTTGGGAGTCAGTAATATAGATAGGAGAAGTAATTGAAAAAACATTATGGGAATGATGATGAGTAGTAAATGAAATCATATTAATATCAATGATTATGTATAGTAAATGATACAAAGAGGTAAGAAAGTTATTTTTGATTGAAGAAAAGAAACCTGAGGTAGAAGTTAAGTAAGGAAATATTGTGTGGGTGAAGGAGTGATGTAATTTAATATTGAATATGGTTAAAGTCTGGGTTGTGTTGCTAGGGAAGGATCCAGCGAGGTAACCCTCTGCTAATATAGTTCGTGAAGCGTTCCTCCACCACAACACTTCAGGCAATTTGGCACACAAAGTACCGTTTATGTAGTGGCTCGAGCTTGTAATAGATTCCTTGTAGTTGAGCTTGAAGATGCTTGATGAGGATCATTGTGTGTGTGAGCCTAGACGGTGAGAGAGAAGTGGTAGTAGCCTGAAATAGTTCTTGATTTGGTAGAAAGATGGTAGTCGATGCAATATGTAGATCTTTAATAAATTGAAAGAGCCATAGTAATTCAACAAGCTGAAGATTAGATTTTGGGTTGTCAAGTCGAAAGGTCCGTCTGGCATGTATAAAGCTATTATCTTCAAGATTTTTAATAATCCATGTGCCGCCGTGTAAGTTTGAGTTCTTTTTCCATTGTGTACTCCACCATATTATATGTCTAGTGTTGTAGTTATGATTGGTCATGAGTTCATGAGGATGGCGTGTGCGATACTCAACTACTTTGGGCCTCTTATCTTGTAATAGCAATCATAGTTTGGCTTCCTCGGTGTAGTTCCTGGATACTAGGAGTAGGTCTTGTCTCTGACTCTGAAATATAGTGGTGTTATGGTTTTTCCATATAAACCAGAGGATCCAAGAGAATGACTGCCTTATATCCAATGGAATCATGAGATTTTTATATATCTTGAGTAGGTGGCTTATGTTGAAAAGGAGAGAATCATTGTGGAAACCTTGAGTTGGAGTGGGAAAATTGGTTAGCCGCCAGATCTGTTTTGTCGGGTGACACATAAACAACATATGATTGATCGTCTCCTCATGTGTTTCACATAGCTTGCATATTCCTGAATCAATTATCTTCCGTATTACCAATAAAGAATTGATAGCAATAGCATTAGATAGAGACTTCCACATGAAGATCTTGATTTTGCTTGGCGCTTTAACTCTCCATAATAATTTTTTCATGTTATCTATCTGCGTTGATGGAGGAGAACGACAGAATATACTATTGTTATCAAGGTTGTTACAAAGCCAATATCCACTTTTAACAGTATAAGCTCTTGAAGATTTGAAACTCCATCTCCATTTATCTTAAAAGTTAAGGTCTGGCGTAATGTTGCAAAATCTTTGTAGTTCAGAGTGATGGAAGGTTGAGTGAAGTAACTCTATGTTCCAGCCTTAATTCAATAGTAAGTCATAACCTTTAGATTAAGATTGATAAGCGGGTCTCTACTAAGTGGAGTTCGTGGTTTTCTATCCATTAACCATTTGTCCATCCATACATGGGTGGTAGCTCCATTTCCTATTTGTTTAATTAGTCCTCTAGCTAGAAGCCATTTACCTTGCTGAATACTTCGCCAGCCATAAGAGGGTTTGCTATCTAGAGTGCTATCTAAAAAGGAATTGTCTGAGAATAGATTGACTTATAAGTTGTGGCAAAGAGCGAGGTTGGATGTTGTAGGATTCTCCAAGCCTTTTTAGCAAGTAAGGCCATATTAAATTTTTCTATGTCTCAAAATCCCATGCCCCATTTGTCTTTTGATTTGCATAATTGATCCCATCCTATCCATGTGATCTTCTGTTTACCTGCTTCAGAGTTCCACCAAAACTTCCTCATAATGCTATTAAGCTCTCTGCAAAGCTTTTGTCAGTTTAAAACACGACATTGTATATACTGGAAGAGCCATGGCTACGGTTTTCAGCATGATTTCCTTACCTCCACTGGATAATGTTTTATTGAACCAGTTGTTGGTTTTTTGTTTAAGTCTTTCAGTTAGAAATTTCAGTATTTTCTCTTTGGAGCCTTTGAAAGAATCTGGTAGCCTTAAGTATGATCCCATGCCATCTGTTGCATTGATCTGTAGTATTTCCTTAATGTCGTTTTTGATGTCTTCATTGATTGCACCAAAAGTAATTGTTGATTTATCAAAATTAATGGCCTGGCCAGACAGTGCAGAGTATTCTCTTAGACAGTCCTTTAAGATGCATGCTTCCTCTTTGGTGGCTTTGCAGACGAATAAGCAGTCATCAATATATAACAGGTGGTTTATACTTGGTCTTGCAACATGAAATTGAATTCCAGAGAGAAGGCCTTGCGCCTTAAGAAAGTTTAGTTTAGCAGTGAGGGCCTCCGTGCATAAAATATAAAGGTATGGTGAGATAGGATCTCCTTGACGGATTCCTCTTTTTGGTTGCATTAGTCCATGAGCTTGGCCATTTATTAGTAGTGAGTATGAGACAGTGGTGACATAATGCATAATTAGTTGAATCCATTTTCTTTAAAAACCTAGTTGTGTAAGCGCAGCTTTTATAAAATCCCATTCTAACCGATCATAAGCCTTGGAGATGTTAGTCTTCACTAGCATTAGTTTGGAACCACCTTTCCTACTCGATGAGATGTGATGGATGATTTCGTAAGCTATCATACTATTATCAGAGATTAACTATCTTGGGGTAAAAGCTCATTGGGTTTCAGAGATAATATTTAATAGCATCAGTTGAATCCTTCTTGTTATAATCTTGGAGATTATTTTGTACATGAAAGAGCAAAGGCTGATGGGTCTAAAGTCTTGGATTCTCTTGGGTGATTCTTTCTTTGGTATTAAGGTGATATGTCTATAGTTCCAGTCCTCCGGAAAATAGCCATTTTTAAATGCCTTCTGAATAACCAGAACTATATCAGGGGCTAATATATGCCAAAACTGTTGGAAAAATCTACCAGTCATCCCATCAGGGCCTGGTGCACTATCCAGGTTGATACTTTTCATTGCATCTATGATCTCCTGGGATGTAACTGGCAAAGTCAGCATATCATTCATTTCTGGTGAGACCTTACAGTTAATGTGTTGAATGAAATCACTCTCATGACACGGATTTGAAGAGCTGTATAAATCCTGGAAGTATTTGGTAGCGATGGAACCTTTAGTGCTCTCCAAATAACACGTAGTACCATTATAATCTTGTAGTCCAGTTATGACATTTCGAATTCTCTGACCCTTAACCTTATTGTGAAAGAATCATGTGTTAGCGTCCCCTTCCTTTAGCCATTTTTCTTTAGATTTTTGTTTCCAGAAAATCTCTTCTTCACGCGCTTGCTGCATAAGTTGTAGTTTCATTTGACCCATTGTTTCGAAGTTCGGAGAAGTCTTAGTTATCTCTTGTTGTAGTTGACCTTTGAGAACTTCCATTTGCTGAGCCGAGTTCATCTGTTTAGACTTTTTCCAATTTAATATACCTCTTTTACATGAGAGGAGACGCTCTGAAAGAGTTGGGGTATGGTTTCCTAGATTTAATTTGCAACATTTTGAAAAGAATCTCTAAGTCTTCTTTAGTTTTCCAAAAAATGGCCAGGCCTCCACTTAGTCCTATGGGGTCAATAATATATGAGTTCCGATATCCCATCCATTTCTGTATTTGTATAATATAGTCCCTAGTATTTTTGTTTCCATGAGAAATATATAGTCTGGAAATAAGGACTGCTTTATTTCCTTGAGACGTCAAACTGTCAAGGTATTTCTCAGTCCTTGACAGTTCCAACTAGAGATACTCATTGATCCTGAGGTGGCTTAAAGGAAGCCACCATACCTTCTTTTAAGTCAGTACCCGAGAATTCTTGGGACTCATCTAAAACCTGTATCTTTCTTTTTTTTGTAATATTTGATTGGCAAGAGCCAGATTCCTGGATCACTACAGAAGCTTCTGTTTTTGTCCGCTGGGGAGGATTTGTTGGGGAGGTTGTATTTGATCTTTTGGAGGAGTAAATCTGTTTCAGTCTAGGTTTCCTAGTCAATGGTATTTGTTCCTTCTCCTCCATGCAAAGTGAGTTGTACTGAGCACCGCTCGCCTCCTCATGAGGTGTGTATTTGTGATCAGGCACTAAGTTAATCTTGTCTATTGTGCTTCTTTCTAGAGCAGTCTTGAGATTGCAGTAGCTTGATCCTCCGGGAAGGAATTGCTCCTTAACAGAGTCTGTGAGATCTTGGGTCTTCAGTTCCATGTAGTGGAGTTTTGGTATGTTGTCACTCTGAGTCATCTTGTGTGTGTCTTCATGTGTGGTAGCTGACTCCAGGGTCTCTCTAGATAAATTATTTTTCTTATCCAGTAGCTGCTGTTGTAGAGTATCATGGGTAGATTCTTTGTGGGGTGATAAGGGTGAAGAAGAAGGTGAGACGAGCCATGGACAGTGCGCTTTATAATGGGTGAGCCTGAAGCAATATAAGCAAGCTTTCTTAACCCTTTCAAATTCGAATCTTATGGTAATAGTTTTACCATCCGGAAAACAGAAAACACGGCTTGGTCTAAGTGGGTTATCGAGCTCATATTCCCCCTTGACTCTAATGTATTCATGTAGTTTGGTTCGGTGGCCATCATGGTCTATATCCAAAACCTCCCCAATTGTACTTCCTACTGCTTTAAAGAGATCAAAAGTGTGATGTTGTATAGGAATGTTGAACATGCGTACCCACAGAGGAAATTTTGTTATACGGTAGTCCTTTTCCAGGTTTGTTTTCCTTTCCACCACAATTCCCCATTCATCAAAGTTCCATAGTCCGGATTCGTGATCGGTAGTAGAGACTCCTCTGACAAAAATTTAAATTGGAAATGATCCTGGGAGATCATCGAGCCTATTATTCTTGAGTATGATCTCCAGATTGTTGGCATAGTCAACATAACTTTTGCCATGTTCTTTTTTTGGGGTTTAATAATCTCCCCAACAACATGCAATCCGTAGTTTATTCTGCTGTATAGTTGCCATCAACTGGAAGGATTATCGGTTCTTCCTCTAATAGATTCATAGACTTGAAAGCTTCCGGTAGAGGGATGTTTGTTTGATCCATGATGATCTGCTTTAAAAAAACTAAAATCAGAGATGTTATATGCTTATTTCGTGGAAGTGGTAGTTATCTTAAGGAGGCTGGTGAGGTGTGATATGATTGCATGTAAGTAGATCGGTGAAAGAAATGATCTTTGGTGCAAAATCCGTTTAGATCTGTAGCATGCAAGTTGATCTTCTTTCTAAAATCTTCGGTTGATCTCAATTTGGGCGTGATCTAAATCATATGCGAGATTGAAGTTTCCGGAGGATGCCGGTTGCAAGGATTTAGATGAAATCGATTGAGGATCTTAAGAGGAGAGAAGATGGAAAACATGCAGAGATAACGATGATGAGTATAAGTGGTTTTTACTAGTGAATGATTGGAAACTAGTTAATAAAGAGAGAGGAAAGAAAACCAGCATCAAGAGAACTTGATCTAGTGAGTTCACTCTGACATTCCTTTAGACTGGAAAAGCAGAGAGTTGTTTGCTATATTACATAAAAACAGTTTAACAATATAAAACTATAGGTTTTAATAAATATGTTTTACAGTTTGAGTCATCAAAAAAAAGTATGAAACTTTTTTCTAAAATGGTTATAAATAAGTCCACACAAATTAGTCGTACTTCAATCGCACTTTGGTGATCTGTGAATGTAATGCAATTAATGTTGAAGTCACAGTTTCTTAGTAGAAAAGTCTATCAATAGCAAATCATTCGTAAATTTCATATATTCATAAATTAAAATTACAAATAAATAGACACAATTTTAGGTGACTTTTTAAGATTTATAAAGTGACATATATATATATATATAATATTTATTCATTTGATGATAGCCACATTAGGATTATCGATTGAATATAAAAAATATACTAGAAAACAATAATGCTTGAGGATGATTTTTCATATTAAGATCTTGTAATTGTCCTAATATAGCATCCAATGCAACCCATATAAACTGGATTCAAATAATAAGCATCATGGTTTCCATATATAATTGATAAATAAAAAATCACTATAAATAGATTTATTTTTTAAGAGATATTATTTGGAATTTTAATAGATTTTTACATCTCTAAAAAATTTATGCATTGATATCATTACTCCAATTGTATTTTGTTAAATATATATATATATATATATATTCAAAAAACAAGTTTTTAAAATAATTTTAAAAGAATAGAATAGCAACAATTAGTAGAATACAATTCTAGATTCATCAAAACCTATTGTGAAAACAAACTTCAGAAATAGATATAAATATGTTCTAAAAGATACGATTGAAAACATGTTATGAAAAATCATAACCGCAAATTGCATATAACGGCACTTGTATGAAAAAAAAAGACATTTATTCATAAATAAAAAGTTACGAATAAATAAAAAAACTCTAAATTGCATTACTCCAAAAATAAACAATTACAATAAAATATTTTATCATAGATTTATATTATATATAAAAAGATGTTTATTTACAAATGAGTAGACATAACCGTAAAAAAATATAATCATAAGTGATATATATATATATAATATTTATTCATTAATGAAAAGATACAAATAGAAAGACACAATAAAAAGTAATGAATAAATCAATACAATTGTAAAAAAAATATAACCATAAAAGTTATAGTTATATATAAAATATTTTTTCATAAATGAAAATATACAAATAAACATGAGTTATTTGGTATGTAACAAAAAGAAAAAAAAACATGAGTTATTTGGATGGATATACAAATCTAAACCCAAATTAAGTATCTGCCATCCATATGAAATCCTACCGTTGGTCGAGCACATTAGTTCCATTGTACTCTTATGTCAAATGCTTAAAAGCAAATCTAAATTATATCTCTAAAAGAAAAATAAAAAATATTAGACAACGCTTGCTTCATCTTCCTCATCTAGCGTCTTTGGCTCTCTCTATCCGGAGCCCGATTTAATAGTTATTCAAATTTAGTTCACACCATCCAAATGTACAAGACAATCAAATTTGACAATTTTTTCAATCTAAATCCCTAAAAATTGTTCGATCACATTTCACTATTACCCTGAGTTTGAAATCCTCGAAAGACTCTCCGATAAAGCTTGGACCTTTAATAACTGAGAAAAAGTGCAGAGAATTGCATTAATAGAGAAGACGCTTAAAATAAGACTCATTATTAATTTCAACTTATATATTCTTTCTCTAAGCCTTCGCTTTACTTTTTCTTCTTCAATCTTCTATTGTAATCTCTAATTTTGATTCTTCTTGATTGTAAACACTAGAGAGATTCGAGAGTCATCCATGAGAATTTGAAATCGCTTTTTTTGCTCTGAGTCATGTTTGATTATACGACGACACATCTGTTCGGTGGTGGTAGCAACAATATGACGACAATACTGTGTGGATATTTAAACCGGTTGTGATCTAAGATATACAAATACAAGTTAAAAGTCTTTTTGTTGGCATTGATAATGAGAACGTATTCTTGTATTCTTGTGTTGTGTTGTGTAAATTTACGGATTTAATCTCTTTATTTATACATGAGATTTATTCTGATTGATTCGATCCTCATAAATGTTGATTCAGCTCGAGTTTCCTTTTATCGCCTCATTTTCTGTAATCAACTCAGTCTGCCGAGATTATTGTTTGTTTATTCGAATCTCTTTCGTCGTTTGTGCTTTATCCCGCTTGACGAATTTATTTTGCGGGGTAAATTTTGATGTTCGCGGCTTACGTTGTCGGCTTTGGATAATTTCCAGCCCGATTCTTTCGTCTCCTTTGCTGGATGACGCAGCGTGACTTTTTAGTCTTCCCGGTTTATGTCGTCGAGCTTCAATTGATTTTTATTCCGACTCGTCTTTTCCTTTTTAGGGTGATCTCAACTGTCCATTTAAAATTCTTTTGATTCAACAGTTGGATTGTTGGGAGTTTAATTATTACCGATTCCCCTGGTTACGAGTCATTGTGGGTTTAAAAACTTCTCCCCTTTCTTGCTTCAGTTATTTTGCCGCCCACTTCCTTTAACAGGTACTTCTTGTTTTCTTTGTTATTCGAATCGTTTCATTTCGTGATTTTTCAGTCGTTTACCGCATTCGCTGCTTCGCTTTGTATGAGCTTTTCTTCTCGTTCTACTCTTTCTTCTCGAAATTTCATGGCAGCCGAATCTAGTACTAGACCTCTTACTTCTCATTCTGCTTCCTCTGATTATGCTGGCGACTCTGAGACTATCTTCGTTGTCCCTCAGAGACAACTGGCTGGGACTGGGGTTTCTAGGCTGAGAAAGTTGTGAGGATTGAGTGCCGCGAGACTTGATGAACTCCGGCAACTCTGCAATATTCCGAAAGGTGTTGTTACCCAGGTGGCTGGAGAGGATCAATCTCCCGAAGATGCTCTGTCGGGGTGGCTTGGCGCTTATGCCATCTATTTTTCCGAGTGCCATCTTCAATTTCCCATTCCTAGTTCTCTCTTTTGAGTCCTTCATTCTCTAAATCTCTCTCTTGGTCAATTGTATCCGTCGTTCCTTCGTCTCGTTCTCGTTCTCTTGGTTTGAGGTGCTGAGACCAGTGTTTCGATTTGGGCTCACGAGCTCCTTACCTTTTACACCATCAAATGGAACTAGGGCTCCAAGACTGTGTACCTCTCTAACCGTGGTTCCCGGAAGGTTCTCGACGGTCTTCCCGGCAAGGACACACATTGGATGCTGAAGTGCTTTTTCTTCAAGCTTTCTCCAGACTCAATTAGGGAATTTGATCTCAATTATATTATTGAGAACTAGAGAGATAAATCTGGTTGACTATTCATATATATATATATATATATATATATTCATACCTATCTGTTTTCTTACCGTGCCTAGTTCCTTACCTCTTTTCTTCTTCTTTTTTTTTGTTTTGCAGAGTACCCCAGTCTTGATTTCAATGTCGCTGCGTCCGCTATTTTGAATAAGTTGAGAAACAGCAAGGTGCATTGGGACTCCTTTTCCCCGATGCGAATCAGGTGTTGTCTGACTTCTGTTGCGATCATTCCCGGGAACCCTGTTGGTTAGTTTTGCTTATCTCTGTGGTTTCTCCTTCTTCTTTATTATTACTATTCTTTCCCTTTTTTTTAAGAAGCTGAACTTTGGTGGCATTGCGTTCATGCTTCTACAGCTAAGCAGCCTTCTACGTCTTTTCTTAGCGTTAGTGCTACTACTTCTTCTTGTGCGCCTTTGTCGACTGGGACACCTATTTCGGCTCCTAAGAGGAAGAAGATTATTAAGGAGGAGAAGTCCGGTCAGGGCGATAGTCTCTGGCTTCAAGGGATTGGTGCTTCCTCCCAGGTTTCGGCCTCTCATCTGCCAACTTCTGACTCCGACAATGTCCCTCTTGCGAAGCGCTCCCGCCACGACAGGCAGACTGTGGCCTCGCCTGGTCTTTGTCTGGGTTCCTCTGTTGTCGATGCTGGCCATCGTTTTCCTGAGAATCAACTTGGGATTTCTGCCTTTCTGAATGCAAATGAGGCCTTTTTTGTGGATCAGATGTCTGTGCGGTATAAATTCAAGGCCGCTCTTGTGCTGCAAACTCGGGTTTGTGACTCTAAATTTTAGCTTCTTTCCTTTTCTGTTTCAATCCTTTGCGGTTTTAAGATGGATTTCTGGCTTTTTGTGTAGGCGACCAACAAGATGAAGAACGTTGTCTTCACTCTAGAGACTAAACTTATGAATTCCCTCTCAAGTGAGAAGTACGAGGATCTCCGGGCTTTGTACTCCAAGCTCGAGGAGACTTTCAAGGATGAGCGGGCTTGTTTCAGTGAGAAGATTAAGTCCCTTGAATCGGTGTAGAAGGATCTTGCCTTGGAGCTTTCCACCGTCTCGGAAGAGAGAGAGTTGAAGTCTCGGGAGATCGAACTCTTGAGATCTCGCAATAGTGATATCCCTGCTCAAAACCATGCTCTGGAGGAAGAGAAGAAAACTCTTGATTCTCGCTGGCGTGAAGTGCTCGACCACATATCTGGGAAGTGGTCTAGAAAGGACACGGAGTGGCAAGTGAGCATTGATATTTGTGAGTTCGAATCCTACCTCATGCTTATCAAGGAGTTCAAATCCGAGCACTTCGATACCGCTAACAAGAAGGCTTCCCTTCTAGAGAAGCTGGCATTCGCGAGGGCGAAGTACAAGGAAGAACCTGACCTGGTTGTTAACGAGCTGCCTTTCCCGGATTAGTTCCCTGGGGCTAAAGCCATGGTCGAGACTCCCCTGGTCGATCCCTCCAGCTATTTTATTGAAGATTCCTCCCTTCCTAGTGATCATGCTGCCGCCCCCATTGACCCGAAGGATCCCATCGCTGGAGACTCTATTCCCAAGGACCTTGCTGTTGGTGAGACTGCTAGTGTGAATGTCTGCGCTACTGATACCGTGGAGGGGAATCAAGTCTAAGGCAACTCTTTTCTCCGTCTTTCCTTTTAAGAAAGGACTTTTCTCCTTTGGATGCTTCCTTTTTTCTGGTGTTATCATAACTCTTGCTTCTTTTGTTTTTTTCGTATTAATTTAGTGTTCCTGGCAAATGGATAAAAACATTTTTATTAAAAGGGGTTAAACTCGTCTATATACGAGCTGTCTACGTATTCCACCATCGGAATCAAGCCCATGCATAGTTCTTTGTTATACATTCAAACATAATAATACTTTAGGTTCATCACATTCCAAGGTCGTAGCTCTATTTTGCCTGTTATGGGGTCCCGTAGTTGGTAAACTCCGTCTTTTAGCACGCCCGAGATTTGGTACGGTCCTTCCCAGTTTATTCTCAGCTTCCCGGTGTTTAGTTCTTTTGAGTTTTGGAATACTTTTCTGAGGACTAGGTCTCCTTCCTTGAACCGTCACGCCCTCAACTTCGAGTTATAGAATTTCGCTACTATCTGCTAGTAGTTTTGCGTTCTCAAGGCGGCCTGATCACGTTTTTCATCTATTGTGTCGATGTGATCATCTAGCATCTCGTTGTTAATTCCTGGTTCCTCGGTCTTCTCTCTTCTCAGGCTTGGGACGCTGAGCTTTACTGGTACCATTGCTTTGACTCTGTAAGCCAGCGTGAACAGGCTTTCCTTTATTGCTCTTTGCAATGTGGTTCGGTAAACTCATAGCACTGATTGTAGCTTGTCCGACCAGCTTGATTTCTTTGAATTTAGCATTTTGTTCAAATTTGACAATAGCGTCTTGTTATTGGCTTCCGCTTGTCCGTTTCTCTGGGGGTAGCGCGGTGTTGACAAGGTCAACCGAATTTCAATTTCTTTGCACAAGCTTTTTACCTGATGTGACACGAGGTTGGTCCCGTTATCGCTGATGATTTTGCCCAGGATCCTGAATCTGCATACGATGTTCTACAAGATGAATTCCCGTACTTGGGGGTCCGTCATTTGCTGGAATGGCTCCGCTTCGATCCATTTGGTGAAGTAATCTATTGCAATAAGAACGAAGCGAAAACGCTTCTTTCCGGATGGTTCTAGTGGCCCGACGACGTCTATAGCCTAGCGTATAAAGGGGTATGGAATCACCATTTGTCCTATTTTTTCGTTTTGAGTATGTATGGAGGGAGCGTGTCATTGGCATTTTTGATACCGTTTTGAGTAATCTTCACTGTCTTTTACCATCATCGGCCAGAAGTATCCCTATCTTTTGACTTTGAATGCCAGTGCTTGCCCTTCGGAGTGGATTCTGCAGACTCCGAGATGAACTTCGGCCTAGATTTGAGCTGCTTCTTTGTTGGTTGTGCACAGAAAGCAAGGTCCCGCTACACTCTTTTTGTAGAGTCGTCTGTTTATTATGCAGAATCGTGCGCTCTGAGTCTTTAGCTTCCTTGCCTCCCACCAGTCTTGTGGGATCATCCTATAGGTGATGTACTGCATAATGGGAATCCACCATTCCGGGTTTGCGGTTATTCTGGCTTCGTGTGTCTGTTTGTCGTTGTCCTCTTCTTGTTGGGTTATGGCTAACACTTCCCCTGGTAGTTCTATACAGGGTTTTTCCAGATACTCTACTTTGATTATTCGCCTTACTAGAGGTTCTGACGTCGACACGAGTGCGGCTAGGGTGTGAGCCGCTGGATTTTCTGCTTGGGGTATCCTTTTTAGATCGAATTGTGATGCTGTATGTTTGACGAGTTCCAGAAACGCATTCATCCTAGCATCCTTTGCCTTGTACTCGCTGTGGTGCTGGCTGGTTACTAGTTGGGAGTCGATGTGTGCTTTTAGATGCTTTATCCCCATACCTGCCGCAATTTGTAGTCCAGCAAGCAAGGCTTTGTATTCAGCCTCGTTGTTTGAGGCCTGGTAACCTAGTCGGCAGGAGTGCTCGATTAAGTCGCCATTGGGCAAGGTTAATCTCAGGTTGTACCCTGATCCATTACGAGAGGACGATCCATCGACGAGAACATTCTAGGGCTTCTGGGCGACTTCCATGTTGTCAGCTCCTCTGTAGAGTTCAACGATGAAATCTGCAAGGACTTGGGACTTCATACTCGTGCGGGGTCAATACTCGATATCATACTCGCTGAGGTCAATCGCCCATTTGATGAGCTGTCCTGATTTGCCTGGACCGTGGAGGATCATGCGTAGCAGTTGATTCGTCATTACCATGATAGTGTGTGATTGAAAATACAGACAGAGTTTCCTCGCAGCTGTTACTAACACCAGAACAATCTTTTCCACTAACGGATATCGTTTTTCAGGTTCCGCTAAGGATTTACTCACGTAGTAAATTAGCCACTTCTCTCCTGCTTCTGAGCGGACTAAAACCCCGCTCACTACCGCTTGACACTGCGAGGTAGAGGTAGAGCTTCTCTCCTTCTTTTGTTTTTGCCAAGATTGGCGGCGTTGCTATATAAGTCTTTAACTCTTGAAAGGCCTTTTGGCATTTATCGTCCCAGACGAACTTCTTGTTGTCCTTATGTAGTTTAAAGAATGGCAGACATTTGTTGGTTGACCGTGAAACAAAGTGGTTGAGTGCTGCTATCCTCCCGGTTAGCTGTTGGACTACTTTCTTCGTTCAAGGTGGGCGCATGTTTATTAGTATGTTTATCTGGACCAGGTTGGCCTCTATCCCTTTTTTTGTTACTAGATGTCCCAAGAACTCACCGGATGATACTCCAAAAGTGCATTTAGCCAGGCTAAGCTTCATTATGAACTTGTTGAGAATATCAAAGCATCGGCTCAGTTGCCTGACGTGATCTCTTGCGTCCGCCAATTTCACCAACATGTCATCGATGTACACCTCCATGGTTTCTCCCAACTTTTCTGCAAACATGAAGTTCACCAGTCGTTGGTATGTTGCGCTCGCATTTTGAGTCTGAACAGCATTACGCGGTAGCAATAAGTTCCTTGTTTGGTTATGAAGGACATTTTTTCTTCGTCGTCTGGGTGTATGAAGATTTGATTGTAGCTTGAGAAAGCTTCTATGAAGGACATTAACTGGTTTCCTGCAGTTGATTCCACTACTTTGTCAATTTGTGGGAGCGGATAGCTATCTTTGGGGCATGCTTTGTTGAGATCGGTGAAATCTATACATACCCTCCATTTACCATTCTTCTTTTGTACTACTACCAGATTTGCCAACCAATCAGGATACTTCACCTCCCTTTTCGCCCCCATCTTCAGTAATCTCTCGACCTCATCGCGGACTACTTTAGCTTTGTCTGGACCGAGTTTTCTTCATTTTTGCTTTACCGGATTGTAGGTTCGATCGACGTTTAGCTCATGTGTTGTCACCGACGGGCTGATTCCATTCATATCCTGTGGGGACCAGGCGAACGTCGCCACGTTTACCCTTAGGAAGTTCTCTAGGTCCCTATGGATTGTGGGGTCCAAGTATGCTCTGATGGTTAGTTCTCTTTTGGGGTGACTTGGATCGATAACTATCTTGATGGTTTGGATCTCTTCCAGTCTTTGATTGGTGACTGGCGGGCTGCCGGTTAATTGCTATAAAGTCTGCCCTTGAGTTCGTTTGAAATTTTCTTGATAGCATCATCGTGATGCGGTTTGAGTGCTATATATCATTCCATCTCCATCATTTGTTGGGAACTTCACAAACTGGTGGTATGTTGATGCTACCACTTTCATCGCGTAGAGCCAGGGTCTTCCTAGGATCGCATTGAAAGGTGCTGGTGCGTCCATTACCACAAAGTTTGTTACCTTTCTGATCCCGGAAGCAATTACTGGCAGCTGGATCGTTCCCATTGTTGTTTTGGTGTTACCGGAGAAACCAGTCAAGGTTGATTTTCTTCCTATCAGTTTGTTATCTTCTAGGCCCATCCTTTTGAAAGCTTCATAGAACAATAGATCGACAGAACTGCCAGTATCGACCAGGATCCTTGCCAGCTCTACTCTTCCAATGTCGAGATCGATTATAAGCGCATCGTCATGGTGTTTATCGAGATGTGCAGTTTTGCTTTCTCTGAAGGTTACGGTCGTAATGTTGTCTTTGCGATTCGCATTTGAGCTTGGAGGCTGCATCTCTGCTTTCCGTTGATGTGCTTTTATGGAGTTGACTAGATTTCCGCACAGATTATATCCTCCTATGATGACCCCAACTAGAGGCTTGGTGGATTCCTTTTTCTCTCCCACCTCAACGGTTTCTTCTTCCTCAGTTGAACTTCTATCCTGTTTTTGATGTTCCCCGTCGTTCTTCCATTCCTTCTTCATCCCTTCCTCCCATTTCCTTCTTCCTTAAGCCACTTGACTACTTTGCACTCTTCCAGTGTATGACCGTGTGTTTGATGGCACTCGCAATATTTTGACATATCTAGCGGTTTTCTGTTTTTAAACTTCCCCACTGAGAACGAGTGATGGCTAGTCACTACTTTATCGTTATGGGGGGTCGGCTGTTGCTCTGGACTTTGCTTGTTACTGACTGCGCCTTCGTAGTTTCTTTCTTCTCAAAGCGCTTCCCTTCTTCTTTCGGGCGTCTGAGCTCAGATCGCCTCTCCTCCCAGTTGATGAAATGAGTTGCTCTATGCAGCGTATTGTCTAACAAGCTAGGAGGCCGGACCGTCAGATCTTGGCTGAATGTCGAGGCCTACCATATCCCTCTTTTAAGTTCAATCAAAGCCATGTCGTTAGGGACGTTAATACTTCTCGACTTCATTTCTTTGAAGCGCACTATGTAGTCCTGTAGCGATTCAAACTTCATCTGAGTTAAATTGAGTAGGCTGTCAATAGTTGTACAATTCTCTATGAAGGTAGAGTAGTGCTTCAGGAACACCTCCACGAGTTGCTCAAACCCATCTATAGACTCCCTTGGCAGAGTTGAGAACCAATCCAGGGCGAGACCAATGAGATTTTCAGAGAAGAACCTGCAAAAGCCCACGTCTCGTTTGTCGCCCTCAAGGTGAGTCCGATCAGCTACAAGTCGGAATGATTTTAGATGCGTCCGTATTTCCAGAATATTGTGGAAATTTTATTTTCCCAACATCGTGAATGCGGGCTCCTGTGATCCTTCTTGTGAACAGTGTATGTCGTGTTTGCTCGATCACATACTAGATCTCCGGCGCTGTCGACATAGCGCGATGGAGTTCAAAACGTATGCTTGCGTACTCCTGCTGCGTTTTCTTCATCATTTGTCGGAGCTTGCCTATTCCCAGAATATCTTCCATTTGATGTCCCGTTTGGGATCCTTCCTCTGATGACGCGGTCTGTTGTATTGTTTTGAAGGTCACGGCATGCGGCCTTTGCTTGGGCCAGACAATCCTACAGACTTCTCATGTCAGTCGATCATACTAGAGACTCCTCAGGTATCTCGTCCCACGAGGTTGTTTTGTCGTGTTGCTCCTGAACCAAGGGGTTCGCCCATACTACTAGCCGGTTCGTTCTATCCGCAGTTTCTGGTGTGCGCGTCCCCCATAGGATTCCATTAGGGTGCTCTTTTGGAGTGGTATCCCATCCAGTGGTGTTTCACGAGTTTCTGGCATCAACGACCATCTCTTGGAACTCTGCGAGTTATCTTCTAAACTCCTCTTCCTGCCGCCGGGTTTGGAGTTGTAGCTTCTGATTCCTTAACTCGCTCTGCCACACCTGCTCCATTGTCGTTGAAGCCATCTCTCTTAACTCCATGATTGTGCGAGATTGTCACTGATACGTGGTTGTTCGAGATGGTTCCGTTGAACATCATTTCCAATAAAAGTTCCATTAAATATTATCGGTCAGATGTTTTTTTAATAAGTTACTATTGGACCAAGAATAGATCAATCATTTGCCATATAAATTATTGATACTATCTTAATTTGAAAAATCAAATAAATAGTTGTTAAATTTTATATTTGTGTATATTGAACAAATTAACTCATAAAACATCTTCTTTATTGAAATAGTTATTAGTATATAGATCACCGCTATATTTTGGTTTAGTTAATAACATTATCAAAAGTTTCTTAAGTGGTTCTTAGTTTATCTTATTATTAAAAAGTTTAAGAACTCCTATGAAAGTCTCTTAAATAAGAGACTCTTGTAATGAGTCTTTTAGCTTATTTTATTATTAAAAGCTTATTCTCTCTCATCTTTTTACTCTCTCTTCTCTTTTTACTCTCTCTCTCCTCTTATTTACTCTATCTCATCTTTTCACTCTCTCTCCTCTTTTTACTCTCCCTCCTCTTTTAACTCTCTCTCCTCTTTTTTACTCTCCCTCCTTTTTCACTCTCTCTCCTTTTCTCACTCTCTCTCATCTTTTCACTATCTCCTCTTTTTACTCTCTCTCCTCTTTTTTACTCTCTCTCCACTTTTTACCCTCTCTCCTTTTTTACTCTCTCTCCTCTTTTTTACTCTCTCTCCTCTTTTTTACTCTCTCTCCTCTTTTTACACTCTCTTTTTTTTTTACTCTCTCTCCTATTTTTCACTCTCTCTCCTATTTTTCACTCTCTCTTCTCTTTTTTACTTTCTCTCATCTTTTGACTCTTTCTCCTCTTTTTTACTATGTCTCATCTTTTTACTCTCTCTCCTCTTTTTAGACTCTCTCATCTTTTTAGTCTTTCTCCTCTTTTTTACTCTGTCTCATATTTTTACTCTCTCCTCTTTTTTACACTCTCTTCTCTTTTTACCCTCTTTCCTTTTTTACTCTCACTCCTCTTTTTACTCTCTCTCATCTTTTTACTCGCTCTCATTTTTTTTGTTCTTAAGAACTCCACTTTAAGAACTCCTCATTAATCCTACACTAGAATGCTACCCACGCTTGAAGTATGGACTTTTTTTATTTCTGTGGTATTTATATAATCATATTTTATTTATATTGTGTGTTTTTCAGTTTGTGGATTCAGCAAGAATTTTGTACTATTCTAAAATTGGTAGCATATTTATAATGTCCAGGTTTGGCTTGAACAAATAAAAGTTACAAAATTTGTTGTCTTAGGACTGATCACATATTTTTTTTTGTCAACCTTACTATAGTTGGATCGACAATGCCCGATCCATAGCCAAAGCCCAAACTCTTAAACTTCTTTTTCATTTTTCTCTTTGCACCTGAGAAGACTCAAACCCGGGTGCCTGAGGATTTGTAAAGTGGCCACTACCACTGGGCCACCTGTCCTCGGCAGACTAATCACATATTTATTTAATCTTATAACAAGACATGAAAGTTTAAAGAACGTTTTGGTTGGCAAATATATTTTGGTGAAAATACAAAACTCTTAATTTACTGTCTTAGTTTATTTATTGTACTTGTTTGAAATAAAAAATATCATGAACTTTAGTGGAGCTGTTATTTTTTTCTAATAGTCAGAAGTAATTTTATTTATTTTCTTGCATAAAAATGATTTTGTTGGAATATACTTATTGGTTTGGGTTAAATAAGTTGTAATATTGTGTTGATTTGTAGTTTGTAGAAAAACAGAAAATTGGAAATGCAGTAAACACAATCTTGTTTCATCAACAAACATGATTTTAACACGAAAGCTTCTTAAATAATGAAATTCTATCTTGTCAAAAATACTAAAACAGAAATCCACAACTTATTTTGGCATGAGAAAGCTCCAAACCTCTTACACAGAAACAATGTGTTAGGTCATTCACAAAAGCTAAATAGGCAGTAAACCAAACATCAAATAAGTTGACTTAATTCTTAATTTTAACTCAATCCCTCAAAATTCTGTTTTCATCCAACATATAGATATTAGCCAACATAAAAATCTGTAATTGGCAAGTCAAATAATTCAACCTTGCAATGGAATCTGCAACTTGAACAAGTTCTGTTTCTACCTTCAAAAGCTTGAAAGGAAAATTTGGCAACAAAATTTCACTACTACTGTCATCATTGCTGCTAACAACAAATGAATCACGGCTGTTGGCATTCCAAGAGTTCAACCCATGAGAGAAGTCATGGTTCTTAATGATATTCAAAGGAGGATAGACGTTGAGGGTGTATGTGCTTTTTTTGATTTCCTGCAGTAAAATAATAAGCAACAAAAAAGATGCTAAAACTTATAACACCTGATGTTAAAGTTCGTTGGTTTCCTGTAAACTGGATTGATACAGTTTCGAAACAGGTGATTTTGGTGAGCTATATAATGCTTTAATAAATGTGCAACAAAATAGTTTAAACTTCTTACATCTGACTTAATTTTTTCTATTTCAAACAGCTGAAATATGATTCCATGATCAAACAACCAGAATTAAATGATGCTTAAATTCTGACTGTACAATTTTCTGTTCATCTGCATAACCTTAGCAACACTCTTTGTACACAAGTAGAACATATTTTCCTTAATTTTCAGATTCAAAAATATACTTATTTGCGCAAAATAAATAATAATAATATAAGGGTTAGTTACATCCTCTCTAAACATGAGACTGAAGGTGATAGCTGTTAAAATACAAATATCCAAAATCAAAAGTGTACCTTGCTCATTGCTAAACCAATGGAAATGCCACTGTACAGAACATGAGTGATACCCAAGATAAAGAAGAATTATAGGAGTTGCCCGAGGCCCTCATAGGATACAAATGGTTCACGTCCCTGACATTGGATCCAAGAAACAATTGAGCAATAATCAAAGATTAAATGGAAAGACGTAGATGCTAAAGGGATTGTTTTTGATCAAATCCCACATAAAATGTAAGCCTAATGAAACAACTGAATATGATAAATTTAGAAGATTACCGAGCCGGAAGATGATTGAAATGGAGTCACAGTTGATTCTGTGTATTTAGATTCTTGAAGTCGTTGTAAAACCTCACTGTAGACATCGAGTTTCATCTGTTGATGTCTAGGGTTTTCCTAAGACGGCGAAGCCACGTCGGCTCTACTACCGCAAGTCTTTGACTCGTCTTTGATCGTCATGGGAATAAGTAAAATAACACGATTCCTTGATCAATCACATCAAAAAACATCGAAAAAAATCTTACTTTAGACTAAATTATACCTTTTCTGTTTAGCGGCAAGAAGCCTTGCCTCGATCCGTTGGTCAAGTTCTTCATCAAACGATCGTGAAAGGCTTTGAGGCTTCTTATGAGAAAGAGAGGAGAAAATACATAAGGAAAGAGAGAATAATTAACTGATAATAATCGTGGGCTAGAAGCGGAGATAATGATAAAAACATAGATATCATGTGTATCTATTATATTACTTTGAAAATCAGTTTTTTCATTTTTTTTACTTATGTAGCCGAAAAAGGTTTGTTGTAGTACTTGAAATTTAAAAGGCCAAAACTAAAATTTTAAAATGGGATTTTTGTTAATATCTTATAAAATAAGGTTCAAAATAAAAAAGATTTCTGTTTTACTAAATTTAGATAAAAATTATACAAAAAATACAACTTTTAACTTTAAAAACCCCACTTTAAAATACCCAATAATGTTGATAGAGTAATGTTTTGATGTCTACTATAGATACAAAGAGGTTATATTATGGGCCTTTAAGCCCTAATTATAAAGTCGAATGCGGATTTACTAGTCACAACCGGAAACCCGTTTGTATACTGTGTGAGAGAGAGTGAGAGACGGAGTGCTTGAGAGAGAGCTTGAGAGAGGTTGTATACAATTTGGAGCTTGGAACGTTGAGCGAGATGAGTAGCTTCGCGATTTCATCTTCTTCCTCCTTTTCCCTTTCCAGTTCCTATAATCAACCCTCTCGTCGTTGCTTCATTCTCCGCAATTCTCCTTCTCGATTGAGTTCCGGTTTTGAGTTTCGCCGGTTACAATTCGGTGAGAAGTCTCGAAAAAGAACTTGTTTACGGTGCAATTGCTGCACCAAAGGACCTGGAGGTACAGGTTCAGGTAAGTAATTTTGTTTCTGCGGATGAAAATAGAAAACTGTGTTTGAGTGTTTATCGTCATTGTTTCATTCTGGTTTCCACCAGTTTCCCTTATGACTTTAGAGACTAATAATTGGCAGATTTAGGTTTCAATCAACGAACGAAAAATTTGGATTTTGCAGGTGAAAATGAGAACCGAAGTGTGTTAGATGCTTTCTTTTTGGGGAAGGCATTAGCGGAGGTGATCAATGAGCGAATTGAGTCTACTGTTGGGGAAGTTTTGGGTATCGTTGGAAGGTTTCAAGCTGAGCAACAGAAGCAAGTTCAAGAGATTCAGGTATTTCAACTCTCTCCTTGTTTTGTTGAGGAATCTATTTTAATGAAGAGGCATTGTGATAGATTGGAAATTTCACAGTAAACTCTACTCGCCATAGAAGATACTTAGTCTCTATATCTTCACTCAATTCGGGAACAAACCACCCGACTAGTATTGTCTGTTTTTGAGTTGAAATAGCTACAATTTCTCTTCTAATCGTGTAAAATTAGTTAGAGTAGTTATGTGCCATGAATACCTGATCACATTGTCTGTCGCAGTTGTTTAGCATATTGCAAGGTAAACTATATTTTGAAAAGTTTTCCTCGGAGAAAGTCTTGATGGATTGATATGTTGTAAATCTGTAATTCAATCTTCATTCATGATGTGGAGTTAATTATTTTGTTTCTAATTTTTGTTCACAGGAAGAGGTTCTTGAAAGAGCCATGAAAGCTAAGGAAAGAGCAGCTCGAGAAACCATGGAGTCACAAGGAGTTGTTGCTTCCAGACCAGCAACCATTAACCAAAAACCGGCTGCTGGAATTCTTACCTCTTTAACTTCTACGTCAACCGTTGAGAGCAACACTAAAAGCAATGAAAATCTGGCTGATGTCTCAGGATCTTCAAGGGGTGGTGTAGTGGAAAGCTCGAGTTCGAGTGATGAAGATAATGTCTAAACTCATATTTTAAAGTTCAAGATTTGGTAATAGCAACATAGACTTGTCTAAACTAGTTGAGAACATATTTGTTGATACTTATACTTTGAAAGTGTTGTAAACTATGAAAGGAAAAAAATAAGTTTGATTTGAATTTTGTGTACAAATAATTTTTTAAGAAGGCCAATAAATCAAGATCAAGCTATACTTAGTGTATTGAAATGAGAGTTTTCGAAATTTGATAGAATATAGATTTTGATAGATCTGGAGAGAATTGAGTGAGTTTATAAGGTATTTAGAATGATTTAGTTGTTGTTTTTTTTATATGATAAAATAGATTAATATAACTCATTTTATTTTATAAGTAACTAGGATAACCTTTTTTTGCTATAATTATTTAAATAACCTACTTTTTCAAATACATTTGGTCATGTACTCCTCAATTCATGTTTAGTGATGCAAAAAAAATTTCATGGGTTTTCTTCCTCTTCGTGATTTTTCAGACACAAATACTCTTCTTTGTATTCGAGGTTGGGTTACAATTGAAGGTGTTTGATTAGTGTGCTAAATAATCAGGTTGGTTTTCATAAGAATTAAGTTCTTGCTTTTGTTTCTGCAATAACAATGAAGTTTTCCATTAAAAATCGAGTTTCCAGTCCCTATTACATTGATTGATCGATTCTTTTTGATTATGTTGGAAAATTTTTGCGAATCCTATAGACCGATTGGTCCACACACAGACCGATATGTCTGTACTTTTAATTTTCGTAGTTCGTAAATTGCCTAAAGAGACCGATCAGTCTATGTTGAGAACGGTCGGTCTACACATTTACATCGTAAATGTGTAGAGCGATCAATCTTGACATAGAAAAATCGATGCTTTTTCCTGTTATATGTATAATGTTTGTATTTATTTTTTCGATGACGACTCAGAGAAGCGATGATTTAGGATTTCCAAAACAATTTTTTACACTTGGTACTGAGCCAAAATTCAAAAAAGTATTAATTATCATTGCAAGAATGAGTTTTTAAAAGAAGTTAGTTTTGCTGTAGGAGAAGAAGTGTGGACAAAGTAAGAGATTCTTCGTTCGAAGTATTTGTTAACTTCATTTACAACAAGTTCACTTGATCCTCAAAGGTTGTGGAGTATATTCTTCAGAAACAGCTTGTGTGTAAAAAGAACATGAGATTTTGTGCTTGTTTGGTAATACACTAGCTAAATTTTCTCTATCGGAGTTTGAAGTCATAACGACTCTAAACTGTTCACCATTTCCAGGTGATAAAGATTTTGATGTAAGTAGTAATGAGCATGAGTTGTTTTGGAAAAAACTGAAAATCAAACGAAAAAGTTCTTGCAAGAAGGATTTGAAAGTTGTGTGTGGAGATGTAGCTTCTTAGTCAACTGATGAGAAAACTTGCTTCGCATATTTATCTATTACATCAATCATTTTGAGCTACGATGACAAGGTGCAACTTAGCACATCACTAGGAAATATGGTGATTGATTTGTCTAGATTTGAAAAGTATCCTTAGAGAAGATTAGCTTAATTGATAGAGTCAGTAAAAGATATAGACTTTACAGCACCATCATGCACTATTCACGGGTTCATACAATCACTCCAAATATGAGCATATTATGTTGTACCTAATCTTGATGCAAAAACTGGTCGGTGATGTGTGTGATTTTCGATGGTTTTAGAGTCTTATTTTAGGTTGTTTGCATCCGTCTAGATAGATTTTCGGTTTGCTTAGGTCTTTTTAGGTTTGTTTTGCTTTTTTTGCATTTGCATTTTGGAGTTTAAAGTTTTATCTAGGAAAATTAGCTAAAATTGGAGCTAAGGACAATTGGATCAGCTGCTAAGCGAAAAAGATCGTATAAACTCGGATCACTACCTTGTGGATCGCAGGGCGAGGACTGCTCGGAATACTCAAGAAAACATGCCTCAGTCACCAGTCTCAACCTATCTGCCGTGAGGGAAGATAAATCTATTACACTCGGACCATCCACTCAGTCTCAACCCTCGAGGACAAAGACAAGAACCATTCTTTGGTGCCCAAGCTCGCGCAAGGACTCCGAGGGCAAGATCCTGGTTGACCGACTTAGGTCAGTTTGACCATTAGGGTTATGCAAATGACTCTATAAATACCCTCTAATCACTCTCTTAGGAAAATCATTTGATGTTTAGCTGAAAAACTCTCTCTATTTTTATTGTTTCCTCTATGATTGTTTAAGGTACTCTTTATGATTATGCTTTTAAGTTAATGAATTAAGTTTGATCTTCATCTTTACTTTTCGGCAAATTCAATTAAGTTCTTTAGGTTTATGCAATCTAGATCTATCCTACTTCTTCGCACTCAATCCATGAGGCGCGAGTATATCCGTTTAGATCTCGAGGATAGGGCGATCAGAGGTGAATCCGTTGATTCCCTCGCCGTTCTAGCCATGATCTGAACTGCGATCTGTTCTCACATGGCTAAGCTTAATGCTGATCTCTCCTTGATCAAGAGAGATCTGATTTGGACCATGACCTAAGACTAGCACCGATGGGAGCGGAGACCAAGTGCCGTGTGAGTGATGGCTTGATCCGCCGAAGAGAGATCTAGTATGTGGGTAAGCTGTTAGATGAGTTGGGCTTAGCTTAATGCTTCTGATTCGGTATGATCGCGGCTAGCGCCATAATGGGTAATCCGATCCGGTTATGGGTCTTCACCGTGAGAACGGGTCGATCTAGCCTTGTCCCGGTCTAGTGATCGCTCAAAAGAGTTCGACGAGTTGGGATTAGCGAGTTTATCGCCGATCAACCTCCCTATCCTTTAGATCCATGCTTTTAATTTAATTTTCATCTTATTGCAATAGTTGTGCTCTGTTTTTAGGTTGTTTCTCTGTTTTAATCACTTTCATTCTGTTTTTATTTTGTCTTTTAGTGTAATTTGTCATATTCACTAGGTTGCTAAATGCATAGCCTATCATAGTGACAGAATAGTCGGTTGCTTGAACTAAGATCTAGTAGTAGATAGGTTGCTTACAAGAATCTCTGAGTATTTGGTTTGACAATCCCATTTACTTACTCCACCATACTCAATGATTTGACCTAAGGACCAAAAAACCCTTTTATCGAATTGGCATCGTTGCCAAATCGGATTTGCTTGTTATAATCTATAGTTTACTTGTTTTAGGATTTGGCTTTGTGTTATTGCTATTATCACTTGTCTGTGCTTCATTCAGCTTAGATCTATAAGGACCAAGCTTCCATCTTACTAACAAGTCGTTGTTTCTGTCCTTGCAGGCCTCACAGGTAACCCTCGCCGTCAGGCACCGAGGACAGACACAGAATCGATACCCTCGCATTAATTCCCCGAGTTAAGTGAGTAGTCAGTGCGAGTTAGTCAATTGATGTACACACGATCGAAAGGTTTTCACCACCTTCCACTACCCATCGACGATATCAACCTTCTCACTTATGAGATCAGATGAGAGCGTACCAGAATGCAGCAACAACAGCCACATCTGGACAACACTACGCCGGGAACAACGACGGATGGAACACCTCTGTTTGTGAATGAGGCCGCCCACCAGGCGCAAGCACAAAATCCAGCTCGCCGCCCTTGCTATATTGGTGCAAGTGATGCCCCAAGTACACACACGATACAGAACGTGATCCAATCGCCAGCGATCCAGAACAATAACTTTGAGATCCAGAGCGGACTGATCTCAATGGTCCAGAACAACAAGTTCCCTGGCCTACCCTTGGAGGACCCCCTCGATTATCTCGACGAGTTCGAGAGATTATGCACGCTCACTCGCATCAATGGAGTGAGTGAAGATGCGTTGAGGCTAAGGCCCTTTCCCTTCTCTCTTGGAGACAGAGCGCATCAATGGCAAAAACATCTTCCCACCGGATCCATCACAACTTGGCCGGAGTGCAAACACATGTTCCTCACCAAGTTTTTCTCCAACTCACGGATGGCAAAACTACAAAACAACATATCCAACTCTTTCCAGCAGAGCATCGAGTCACTAGGTGAGGCATGGGACATATATAACACCTATCAAGCTCAATGCCCACATCACGGTTTCCGGGAGAACACTATCCTTAGCAACTTCTACCGAGGAGTTCACCCGAGGATACATATGTTATTGGACACTACAAGCCACGGGAGCTTTCTGCAGTAGAAGATCAACGAAGGCAGAGCATTAATAGAAACCCTTGCTTTAGCTGATGGACAGTACGGCGAGGAGTATGACCAAGCTGTCAGGGGAATTTCAGATTCAGACACTTTCGCACAAAAGGAGCTGAAGCAACTTCATGAGAAGATAGATAAATTGCTCATGGTCCACACCAAACAAGTCAACCTTGTGGAGGAGGAAATGGTACAAGAGGGCGAGGATGAACAAATGGAGGAAATTTGTTTTGTTCAGAATCAAAGCAGATGTAAACCATGGGTCAACTACAAGCAAAACTCGAACTTGAGCTATCGGAGCACAAACATAGCCAACCCAAAAGATCAAGTGTATCCACCAAAGCAAAGGGCTTGGATTCCAAAGGAACAATGGCAACAAAGCCTCAAGCCGGTACCAGCTACAACACAACCTCTTCCCACAAAGGAGGATTCACCGGATGTGATGAGTATGCTTCAATAAATACTTCAAAGTCAAACCGCTCATCAAACGGAAATAACAAAGAAGTTTGGCGAGGTACACAGTCGAATTGATACAACATATAATGATCTGAATTGCAAGTTTGAAACACTCAATGCAATATTGAAGTATATGGAAAGTACTCAGCCTTTGTCTTCAACAAAAATCGCTGGTCAGCTTCCCAGAAAAACTGTTCAAAATCAAAAGGAGTATACGGCTCATTCCATCACTCTCAGAACCGGAAAAGTACTCCCATCAGTGGTTGGACCAAAGGAAAACGCTGAGGACAGCGTTATTCAAGCTGGGGGGGGGGGGCAGAACAAGCCAAGAATAAAGCTGGGTGCGTACAATTCGGGGATACACCTCGCAGGCTTGAGCCGCGAGGGGTGGCCAATGATGATCTGACTAGTGGGAAAACTGCACAACTTAAGGAGAGCCCTCGTTTGCCTGAGCAGCGAGGAGAAGAGATAGACTGTCCCAACCTGAACGCAACAGAAGGAGTTGCACATGTGGTTGCAACCAAAGGTAAATCACCTTTCCCTTCGCGTTTAAAGAAGAATCAAGCGGAGAAACAGAAGATCCTTTTCGATAAGCAAATGAGCGGTATAGAGCTAAAAGTTCCTATCTTGGATGCTTTTGCCTTAATTTCGCAATACAAGAATTTTTTGAAGGACAGTTTAAAGGAAAGGGAAGAAGAGTGCATGGCCATTGGGACCAGATCATCCAGATCACTTTTGATACCAATTCTTCCACACCAAAGGAAAAGATTCATTGCGGAAAAATTGAATGATCCGGGAAGTTTCACACTTCAATGTGAAGTAGGGAACCTTACGTTCATCAACTGCCTGTGTGATCTTGGAGCATCCATCAGCTTGATCCCACTGATAATTGCACAAAGCTAGGGTACTCAAACTTTAAGGACTACAAAATATCATTGGTCCTCGCGGACAGAACAAAAAGGAAACCGAGGGGACTGCTTAAGGATGTACCAATAAATGTTGGAAGTGTGCTGGTTCCTACTGATTTTGTGGTATCAGAGATGGATTAAGAACCTACTGATCCACTACTGCTTGGTAAACCTTTCTTGGCGTTAGTGGGAGCATTGATTGATGTGCGGAACAAGACCATTGAACTAAAGGTTGGAGAAGGAGTTGGTATGATTTTTGACCTAAAAGAAGGAAGAAATAAGCCTACGATCGACGTGTAATGCTTTGAGATTGAAGGAACAATAGAGGGAATGGAAGAGGATGCAAACGAGGGAGCTTTGGTTCCCTTTGCAAACGCATACTAAGAGGTGTATGAAGATTCAAGCTTGTGACTCTAAACAAGCCCACTTGTGAGGGAATCTCATGTTTATCCTTTACTTTTGAGAACTTGTTTTAAACAATTTTGTTTAAGTTTAATTTGGTCTTGTTTTATTTTGAGAATAATCTTTGCTGGTTTAATGTTGTTATTATTGGCTGTTTGGAATTTTGATTTACATCTCAGGTTCAAGGAGCCTTGGCTACACTCTCGGCAAAATTGGAGGAAGTAATGCCCTCATTAGGCCAAGAGAGAGTAGGCCTCGCATCTAACCCTCGGAGGCAACAAAGCTAGGAGTGAGAAAATGTGACAAAGAACCTGAACCCCTCAGGACATGAGGTCGAGGAGGGTGTGCGAGTAGTGTTCACATTGCCTTGAACACCACTCATGAACCTACTTGCACACCTTAGTATCCTTTTATATAGAAAGTTCTAGTCAAATACATCTTATTATGATTGATATGAACTTACTATTAAGTGAAATTTTGAACATGGAGCTTAATGGGATCAGCTGCTAGGCGAAAAGATCGTACAAACTCGGATTGCTACCTCGTTGATCACAAGGCAGAACTGCTCGGAATGCTCAAGAAAAGATGCCTCAATCACCAGCCTTGACCTATCTGTCGCGAGGGAAGATAAATCTATTACACTCGGATCATCCACTCAGTCTCAACCCCCGAGAACAAAGACAAGAACCACTGCTTGGTGCCCAAGCTCGCGCAAAGACTCCGAGGGCAAGATTCTTGGTTGACGGATTTACGTCGGTTTGACCATTACGGTTATGCAAATGACCCTATAAATACCCTCTAATCACTCTCTTATAAAAATCATCTGAGGTTTAGCTGAAAAACTCTCTCTATTTTTATTGTTTCCTTTATGATTGTTTATGGTACTCTTTATGATTATGCTTTTAAGTTAATGAATTAAGTTTGATCTTCATCTTTACTTTTCGGCAATTTAAATTAAGTTCTTTATTTTTATGCAATGTCGATCTATCCCACTCCTCCATACTCAATCCATGAGGCACGAGTAGATCCATTTAGATCTCTAGGATAGGGCGATCGGAGGTGAATTCGTTGATTTCCTCGCCGTTCTAGCCATGTTCTGAACTCCGATCTCTTATCATATGGCTAAGCTTAATGTTGGTCTCTCCTTGATCAAGAGAGATCTGATTTGAACCGTGACCTAAGGCTAGCGCCGATGGGAGCGGAGACCAGGTGCCGTGTGAGTGATGACTTGATCCGCCGAAGAGAAATCTAGTATGTGGGTCGGCTGTTAGACGAGTTGGGCTTAGCTTAATGCTTCTGATTCGGTATGATCACAGGTAGCACCATAATAGATCATCTGATCTGGTTAGGGGTCTTCACCGTGAAAACGAGTCAATCTAGTCTTGTCCCGGTGTAAGGATCACTCAAAATAGTTTGGCAAGTTGGAAAAAGCGAGTTTATCGCCGATCAACCGCCAAGTTTATTCACTGTTATAGATGGAATAAATGTAGCTCGACCAACTTGGGTCAAGTGTGAAGTTTGAGTGCACTTTCAAATCATTAAAAAAATAATCACATATTATATTAATAATCACTTTGAATACAATTTATTTATTTATGTTGTTAATTTTGTAATTGACTAATCAATAGATGAAATATTGTAAATAATTCTCATGTTATGAATATTTGGTTTCGAAAGTTAAAATTCTCTGGTATGATTTTTCTGATAATTGACTACTCAACATTACTTTCCTTAATATTTAGTTTTGTAGCTTGGAATTCTAAATATTTAGTTTATCAAAATTTAAATACGTTAGACAAATAACATGCCAAACTAAAATAATTTAATTATATTATTTGATATAATAAAATCATAATACGTGAACATAATGAGTATTATACGAAAATCGTTTCAACAACAACTGTTGGAGGTGGATCCGATATCCTATTTCGGTGCACTGAAAACACAAATCGAATACAAAAGAACAACCCGGTTGCAAGCACTAAGTTTTCAACTCGGATAATATATTTGACTCTGCAAAATATCTCGTCTTGGAAGGTTCTACGAACCTGAAGGGAAGTCGAATGATACATCGACAAACGATAAATGGAAGTTTTCCTGTTCCAACATAGAAAACTTCCACAAATCTAGTAAGAGTCTTAACGGATTCAGTCTTATCAACAGATTTGTAAATCTTCCTTTATTTTCTATACATGTAACCGCCTCTATAAGCTATAAATAGATGCACAATCCATTAAAAAAGGGATCCACTTTTTGGCATACTAAAGTCTAATAAGAATATCAATTTGGCAATCATCTCTTCTTGCTCTTAGCTAACTAGCTCTTGCTCTAGATCCAATCTACAAGTGTCCTTGCCCATTCTCCTCCACTCTTTTAATCAAGAACCTTCATTTTAGTACTCATTGTGCTAAGACCGGTTCCAACAGTTGGCGCCGTTTGTGGGGAAGATATTGAAGGACATCTTCACAAAAGCAAGAGAAAACTCTGAGAGAAGGAAGATGGTTGAAGGCGAAATCACCATCAATTCACCAGAAAGGAGGGAACCTCTCCCTCAGGAGCACATTGATTTAACGAATGGATCAACCCTAAATTCAACTCAAACTCAGGAAGAGAACCAACAACAAACTTGGGAAGATATTGATCTTCCACCGCCACCAACGGGATCACCAATGCTCGGGACTCTAGTGCAAAACCTGATCGCACAGCATGAAGTTTCTGACCAAAGGAACATTGAAAGATTCGATAGACTCGAATCTCATCTGAATGAGAATGGTCTCCCAACTACATATGTTAGTAAGCCATGCGCTGAAGCATTGGCTAGTGTTCAAAGAACACTATTTAGAGACTTACCGAGTTCACAGCCAGTGAACACCTCGGTAGAAGATCATTATGCCATACCGAGCCGTATAGACAACATGGTCAACTGATGTTAGATGTTGTGACCATATTGAAGATGATGGACGACATAAAGTAAAAAATTTATAAAGTTACCAGATCGGCATCCGAGATACGGAGGATCCTAGCTCAGGCACATAACTCGCCATTCGTACCGCGATTAAGAAGAGTCTCGGTAATAGAGGATTGCAGCTCCGATGCCCCTCCTATGATGGGAATTCGGATCCGGTAGAATTTCTGAGTGCCTTCAAAGTCATGATGAACGGTACCAGCTACACCATGGACAACAAAGACGCAGCTTACTTTCAGCATTTCGCAGAGAATTTGACCGGAGATGCCTTGGTATGGTTCACCAAGCTACCAGTCGGGTCAATTGAAAGCTTCAACCAACTTTTCGAGTTGTTTATGAAGTTGTATGCCTTATTTGTCAACCAAGACACCTCGACTACTGAGTTGAGATCCTTAAGGGAAGGCTTTGACAAACCTTTGAAGTCATATCTCGAACGTGTCAAAAAGATCCTAACAAAAGCCAAAGTCAGAGACGACATGGCTGTTGAAGCCCTCCAAGCTGGAATGGTGACCGATGAGGCACTTAAGCTTGACCTTTTCATCAACATGTCCAATACGATCTCCCACGCCCTTTGCAGAGCAGCAAGACATGCAGAGTACATAGAGTAAAAACAAATCCTCTCGCAAAACCAAGATACACAGCGCAACTCGGCAACTAAAAAGCCGAGAGAAGGGCACCAAAAGCTGAGACAACATAATAGAGGGAAAGAAAACTTAGCAACCACTTTCCGAGTTGGGGAGAATAGCAGCCCCTGTGACAAGTCATTCAACAAAACATACAACCGGAACGAGTACTGCGGGTTCCATAAGAAAGTGGGTCATTTGACCACAAAGTGCAAATAATTGCAAGAATTCCTTGCTAAGAAATTCAGCAAAGGAGAGTTAGAGGTTTCGAAAGAGGAAACCCAGAGGTACAAAGCGCAAAAGCGGAAAGAAGCTGAGCAACGAGAAGCTGCTTTCAAGTTAGCAAATCTGAAGGATAACACCTCGGAAGCAACTAAGCGGCAAAAGCTAGTAGGAGACAATGACAGATCCGGTGATCCACGAGTTGTTGTCGGTGTAATCATGGGCAGATTACAGTTTTGTGACGATACTATTTGTTTGATCAAGAAATACGAACGGATGGTTATCGCCTCAATCAACTAAGAGCCCATCAGGGACTGCATGCATGTCGTGGATTCGATGATCACTTTTACCGCTGAAAATGTAAAAGGAGTCAGCTTCCCGCATAATGACCCCATAGTCGTCAAACTCCAAGTTGTCGACTGTGATGTTTCATGAATTCTCATTGATACAAGGAGCTCAGTAGATTTTATATTCAAAGAGACTTCGGATAAGATGGCACTATCGAAGGTTCAGCTTAAACCTGTGGACTTGACTTTGACCGCATTTGATGGAAGCAAAATCAATGCATTTGGTACAGTGAAGCTAGCGGTCCGAGTTGCTTGAATTACCAGATGGATCAAGCTACTTATTGTAGATAAACCACCAATCTACAACATGATCCTAGGAAAACCTTGGATACACATGATGAAAGTTGTGCCCTCAAGCTATCATCAATGTGTTAAAATCCTGACAAACAAAGGAGTCTATACACTCAAAGGAGATCAAAAGATGGCTAGAACTTACTTCATCGCCGAATTAAAGTTAAGAAACAAGTCATGCATGATCGCTGCATCAGTAGGATGTAAGGTACTAACTAAACCACCTGCTCCCGAGAAGCCAGACCAATCGACTGTTGAACTCGTCAAGATCGATTTGACTGACCCAACAAAATGTGTAAGCATCAACATCGACTTGAGCAAGCCAATAAAAGAGAAGTTGATTTGGCTCCTTGAAGAGAATGTGAAAACAATAGCATGGGCACCAAGTGACATGCCTGGAATCAACCCGACAATCACAAGTCGTAGACTAAATGTAGACCCGACATATAAGCCGATTAAATAGAAGAGAAGAAACATCGGGCTAGAAAGAACACAAGCCGTAATTGAAGAAGTCAAAAAGCTGACTGAAATCAAATGTATCACCAAAGTTCAATATCCTGAATAGCAAACCAATCTTGTAGTCATTTCGAAGAAGAATGGAAAATGCTGAGTCTGCGTAGACTTTACTGATCTCAATAAAGCTTGTCCAAAAGATAGCTATCCGCTGCCAAATATCGACTGAATCATCAAAGCAACAACTAGAAACAAACTTCTTTTGTTCATGGATGCTTTATCGGGATATAACCAAATTTGGATGCACCCCAACGAAATGGAGAAAAATTCATTCATCACGGAACATGGCACTTATTGTTACAAAGTAATGCCATTTGAACTGATGAGCGTTGGAGCTACCTACCAGCGCCTCGTGAACAAAATGTTTTCCGAAAAAGTCGGGTAAATAATTGAGGAATATATAGACGACATGCTAGTCAAGTCGTTAAAAAGTAGAAGATCACGTCGACCAGATGAAGTTCAACCCAGCAAAATGTACTTTTGGGGTTACATCAAGAGAATTCTTCGGATACATAGTCACTCAAAGAGGAGTCAAAGCTAATCGAAGCAGGTTACAACAATTGAAGAATTGCCTTCTCTGAAGAATAAGTGAGAAGTACAAAGGCTAACAGGTCGAATAGCCACCCTGAACTGCTTCATATCATGCTCAACCGACAAGTGTCTTCCATTCTACAACTTGTTGCGTGGAACAAAAGAATTCAAATGGGATGAAAGCTGCAAAAAGGCCTTCTCTGAGTTGAAATAGTACCTTTCAATGACGTCGATACTCGCCAAACCAGAAAACAGAGAACCACTGTACTTATACATCACAGTCTCTACCTCGGCAGTTAGTGGTGTACTAGTTTGAGATGATAGAGGAACTCAGTACCTGATCTTGTATGTCAACAAGTCACTGGATGGAGCCGAGTCCCGATATCCGACTATAGAGAAGCTCGCACTAGCGGTAGTTACGTCAGCAAAGAAGTTGCGACCTTACTTCCAGTCTTAAATCATTATAGTATTAACAAATCATCCACTACGGACGATACTGCATAGTCCTAACCAGTCAGGGCAACTGACAAAGTGGGCAATCGAATTGAGCGAGTATGACATCGAGTTCAATGGACGCACAAGTATGAAGTCACAAGTTTTAGCCGATTTCATAATCGAGCTATCTCTTGATCTAGAACCTCTAGACTCGGCCAAGGATCAAATATGAAAGATATACGTGGATGGATCTTCATCATAATACAATTCAGGAGTAGGCATCCAGCTAAAGAGCCCTACGGGAGAAGTCCTAGAACATTCGTTCCGACTTGCATTCCCAGCTTCAAACAACGAGGCAGAGTACAAGGCTCTAATTACGGGAATTAAGCTGGCTAAGGAAGTCGGAGCTACCGACATCGATTTCTATTGCGCCTCCCAACTTGTCGTCAACCAATTTAACGGAGGTTACGACACGAGGAATGATCGAATGGAAGCTTATCTTCATGTGGTAAAGGAGCTGACCAATGAATTGAGATTAAGGATTAACAAAACTTAAGGTCCGAGAACACATCTGCCAACGCCCTAGCAGATCTTACATCCACAACGAATCCCATTGAAAGACGAATCATCCAAGTGGAAAGCATAGATTTCCCAAGTATAAGCCTACCAAAAGGAGACCTAGAACTCGTCTCGGCTATAAATGAAATCGGAGAAGAATCAGATTCCGAGATAGTAGACGCCAAAAAAAATGACAAACCAAAGATGGATTGGAGAGACGAGATCCTTGCTTACATCCTCGACGGCAAAACACCAGAAGATAGATGGGCAGCATGCCGATTAAAAGCAAAGTATTCGTTCTACGCCCAAGTTGGCGAAAAACTTACCAAAGAAGTACAAATGGGGTATTACTCACTTGCATTCACGGTAACGAGGTCGACGAGATCATAAAAAAGACACATGATGGAGCGGGAGGAAACCACAATAGTGGAAGAACACTTGTTCAGAAGATAAGAACACTAGGCTACTATCGGCCGACTATGGCAAAGGATTGTGTCGAATACACTACTAAGTATGACAAGTGCCAGAGACATGGACACATCATTCACGCTCCAACCGAGGAGTTAACATCGGTAATCATGCCTTATCCGTTTATGTGATAGGCAATGGATATAGTCAGATTATTATCGTCATCACGTCAAAAGAGGTTTATGCTCGTTATGACCGACTACTACTCAAAGTGAGTCGAAGCAAAAGCTTATTCTCAGATCAAGGATAAAGTTCATGATCAAATTTGTGTGGAAGAATATCATCTATCAACATGGTCTACCATACGAGATCATGACTCATAGTAGATATCAATTCATCTCGGCAAAGTTCACTAACTTTTGCGCCAGATGGACCATCCGCGTAAGCAAATTGACGCTGCAAAACCCACAAGGAAACGTCCAGGCTGAGGCCACGAATAAACAGATCCTTGATGGTCTAATGAAATGACTCTATGAAAAGAAAAGAACTTGGGCTTCTGAGTTAGAGGGCGTATTATGGTCACATCGAACCATACCTCAGTGATCGACCGGACAAACTCCGTTCTCTCTTTTTCATGAAATAGAGGCAATAGCTCCAGCCGAGATAGTTGTACCAACTTTACGCCGTAAATGTCTTTCCGAGAATGAATACGCTAACAACAATGCTATGGAATATAGTATTGACGACTTAGAAGAAGAACGCGACAAGGCACTTCTTCGAGTACGAAACTATCAACAACAAGCCGCAAAGTACTACAATAAGAATGTACGCGGACGACACTTTGCAGTCGGAGATCTTGTACTTCAAAAAATGTTCGAGAACACGGCTGAACTCAATTATGGGAAACTTGGCGCAAATTAGGAAGGGCCATACATTATCTTTGATGTCGTAAAGCCAGGATTCTACAAGATCGCAAACATGGAAGGAGTACTGATTACTCAAAGTTGGAACTCCATCAACTTAAAGCGATACTACTACTAAAGGCTCGCCACCTTGGCGAATTAGATATGTTACTTAACGCATCTCTTTCTACTTAATTAATTATGTAATGAGAACTACGCATTGGCTTGATCCCGTCGGGGTATGTAGGTAGCCTTCGGGTCCAGCTACAACTCTATAAAAATTTCAGTTGTCCCTAGTTGGCATCTAAAAAAAGAATAGGTTACACCCTATATCCTCCAAAGTCGCAAGTCGAGATAAATTCTCGCTAAAAACAAACGCAATTGATCTTTAAGCTGAGTCTTAAAATTTTGCTGAGCCCAACCTCGAAAAACTTGTTCAAATCACAAAAACTTAACCGAGTCTAACCTCAAGAATCTCCGACTATGGCCTAGTCCTTATCTCAAATGCCGAGTTCTAAACTCACCGAGCTCAATCTTGTAAAACTTAATGTCACTAAATCTAAATCTCGAAAATTTCTGACTAAGGCGTAGTCCTTATCTTTAAAACCGAGTTCTAAGCTCACCGAACTCAACCTCAGAAACCTTATACAGTACTTGACTATTACAAGACTAACCTGTCATAATACTGATGGGAATCTAATTCTCACAGAAAAGACAAGGCATAAGCTTTGTGTGAATTCTTTGAGATTGAAATCTCACCAAACAACGAAACATAGTTCCGTACAAATTTACGAGATCAGTTCTCATCAAAAGACAAATCATAGCTTTGTGCAGTCTTAATGAGATTAACTTCTCACAAAATGACAGAATATAGTTTTGTATAGATTAATGAGATCAGTTCTCATCACAAGATAAAGCATACCTTTGTACAGATTTGCTGATATTAAAATCTCACTTGAAAAACAAAGCATAGCTTGTACAGATTTACCGAGATTGAAATATCACTTAACGACAAAGCATAGCTTTGTACAAAATTACGAGATGAAAGTCTTGAACAAGGACAGAACATTACTTCTGTACAGATAATCAGAAATTCCTTAGACCAAGTTTTATGAATATGGTTTCTGAGTCCAAAATTCTTTGAACTCAAACTGAGTCCTAAAATCTTAGCTTTAAAAGGCACATAACAAAAGTACTCTTCCTAAGCTAAAACAAGATCAAACTCTCTAAACGCGGTAAGAAACTTGTCAAAACATGCAAAAAACAAGAAAAGGATCTCGGGAACCAAAATTTGTAAAATGACGAGTCAATCAGTTAAACGAATTTGTCATTCATAATCAAATGTCAAACATCATTTCATTTACACAGGAAAAATATTTACAAAAAGCACCGAGTACAAAATGTATGTGCAACTCCTAAAAGAAGCAAGGCAATTACAAAAGAAGACTGCGACAAAGCCCCAAAAAATTATGGTGCTTCTAGGAGTCCACTTTCACCAGCATTGGAGGCTTGCCCATTTTCAAAAATAGGGACAACCAAGTCCCCTGGAAGCAGCGGCGTCAAGCTCTCCTTATCAATGACTTCCTTGAACTCGTTCACCTTGGCAGTTTTTCAAGTTAGTGACCACATGAGGGATGTCGACTCCACAGTTGGAAAGCAATTGGAAAACCTTTGTTGACCCAATAAGCTGGACATACGACAAACGGGCCTCAAGGTTCCTGTTAAGATCATTAACTGAGCAGTAATTCGGCCAAAACGGTCAGACAATCATTCACAAAAAACCTCAAAGATCTTCAAATTCTCACCAGTCAAGGCCTGACGGAGTCGAGAATCAAAGTCCCCCTTATAATGTCCAACTCGGCATACAGCTTCAGAACCTCCTCGCTTGCTTTCTCAGCTGACTTGAAGGCGGCACCACGATCAGAGTCAACACACTCAAGTGACTCCAACAAAGCCTCATTGCAAATAACCAACTTGAGGACGTTCTCATGCTCAAGCTTCAACTCGTCCTTAACGCGAATGAGTTCCTTCTCCACCTCGGAGAGCTTAGACCAAAGTTCAGCTACTTCAAGATAACTTTCAACAGCACGGCAAGACATACCCCTTCGAGAACCGCTTTCTGGGTTGGCAACAGACCTCTCCCATTCTAACATGATGATGTTTAGACAAGCAAGAAACTGCGAATACATCGAGAAAACAACAAGTCAGAAGCCGGAGCAAGACAGTAAACACAAAGTGACAATCAAAAATCAGTACAAACCCGGAACAGCAAGTATGAAGCCTCTTCATACTCCTCCCGATTCTTGAATCCAGGTAGGGGAGACGCTCCAGCAAAGTCCTAATATGGCTCATTAAGCCAGCTCACTCAGACCTAAAATCTAAACTTGGACAAGGACTAGTGTGGTTCTTGGTAAATCGAAAGTCGGGGGTACCCCTACCCCTTCCATGAGAAGTACCCACGGAACCACTCCTACTGCCTCCTCTTGGAGAGACGATCCTTGCGGCGCATCAGCCCTCACCTTTTCGTAGGCCGCAAATCTCCACAGCTAGACCATGAAGGGACTTCAACTATGTCCCGAGATGAAGCAACTAAGGGTTCAGAAACCCTAGAAGGACCTTTAGAAGATCAAACGTTAAAACCCTCGAGTGCAGAATTAACACCACCTTCAATGTTAGGAAGTTTGAAATCATCAAGACCCATTTTTAAGAAGAATGAAGAAAAAAAAGTTAGAAAATTTTGAAAAAGTTTAAAGGTGGAAGAATTCAGAAGTCGTTAAAGTAATATTGCATAGATGAAAAGTGAATGGTAAAAGAAGAAGAAGCATGGTATTTATAGGGAATTACTAAAATTCGAAACGACGCAAAATGGTAATTATGACTGAGTGAGGAGTAATCAAAGTGAAGCCACGCATTAATAATGATAATTCGCGTAAAACCGAGGCGACTGTTTGACTATCTCACTGGAAAACTGACACGTTGACCAAAAATTCTGGAAGATAAAAAACCTTTTCGGCTTGGAATTCGGCACCTGAATTTTCTGAGTCTCGAGGGATAATTGTTGGAGGTGGATCCAAGATCCTACTTCGGTCCGCTGAAAACAACGGGTCGAATACAAAAGAGCAATCCGGTTGCAAGCACTAAGTCTTCAACTCGGATAATATATTCGGCTCGGCAAAATGTCTCGTTGCAGAAGGTTCCACAAACCTGATGGGAAGTCGGATGACACATCAGAAAACGATAAATGGAAGTTTTCCTGTTCCGACATGGAAAACTTCCACAAATCTAGCACGAATCTTAACAGATTCAGTCCTATCAACAGATTTGTAAATCTTTCTTTGTTTTTTACACATGTAACCGCCTCTATAAACTATAAATAGAGGCACAATCTTTTGAAAAAGGGATCCACTTTTTGGCATACTAAAGTCTAATAAGAACTTCAATTCGGCAATCATCTCTTCTTGCTCTTAGCTAACTAGCTCTTGCTCCCAATCCAATTACAAATGTCATTGCCTATTCTCCTCCACTCTTTTAATCAGGAACTTTCGTTTTAGTACTCATTGTGCTATGACCAGTTCCAACAATAACCTAACCAATATGATGAATAATATACTGAATATTAGGAGTTATATGTTTTTTTCAATCACCAAAATACTAAATACAAAAAAAAATTTAATGATATTAATCAATATAATAAGAGCATTGTAATTTTATTCTATATATAAGTACACTGTGAAGTAATCTTGGTCTAGTGGCAGGTGGTAAGTCCACTAAATGCATGCATTATCACACATCTAGAAATCGAGTCATACTTCCTACATTATGTAAGAACTTGGCTAATGGACTGACCTGTTGTGATCTAGTGTTGACAAAAAAGATTTTAAATACACTATGAAAATAGCAAACCAAACCAAAATAATTTGAACCAATATAATTTTTTAATTATTTTCATAATAACCTAATCAATATCATTTTCCTAAAAAATTAAATTATAATTCCTGACCATTTGAATATTTAACTTATCATACGGTTAATATAATTTTATTAATATCATTTATTAGAAGCATAATCTCATCTAGAGCTTCACTAAACAAAATGACTAATCAAGAAGTGAGAAATGGAGAATCTATTAGAGTTTGAGATGACCCATAGATACTGAATCACATTCTGTGACCGGGGATAGAAGTAGCAGCACATATACAAAAGATTTAAAAGTTTCTAAGCCGATTGATCCAAACACAAAATGGCGGCAAGCTTTAATGAAACAACTTTTTGCAATTAGAGATGGAGAATTAATTCTAGAAATACCACTTCCAAGAATTTCAAGGTTTGACTCACTAGGTTGGTATTTTAACAAGTCTTGTGTATATTCGGTAAAATCAGGATACAAGATAGAGTGCAATATTACACTATTTGATATGGGCTCCTAAAAGCATAATACACAAGCTTTGCTATCCCACGATTGGAAGTTTGACTTGCCACAAAAATTAAACATTTTGTATGGAAAGCTATTTTATGTCACATTGCTGTTAAGTATAATTTATAAAGGCGTGGAATCAAATATGATGTGTCTTGTGATTGTTGTAAGCTGATCAAGAAATAGTTTGTTCTATTTGAATGCCCTCCAGCTACCGAAACAATAGCACTTTCTAAGATATCCTTTGCTCCATATATATTCCTAGGGCCATCAATTTTTACCAACATTGATCACTTATTTATGAGGATTCCATCTAAGGTGGATAAAAGAAGTTTTCCATGGATTTTGTGGTATTCTAGGAAGGCACAAAACAACAAAGTTTTCTCAAACATAAATAAGGATCCTAGAGACATAGTAACATTTGCGGAGAGTGAGGCCGACATATTGGGATAGGCCCAGTTACAAAGTTCACCGCATTTGTAAAGGCTTGGTTACCGATACTCAGAGCGCGATGATATTCTCAAGGACTCTTTCATTTACTCCCGATTTTCCCAAGGTAAAAATCTCTGATAGATATATCTTGGAAGGACTCTGATCTATTTTTGAGACTAGGGTGGTATTATGGTCCGGATAGTATTGACAAAATCAATTTGGGAGCCAGGAGTATAAGGCAGAACTTATCATCTCTTCAGGCAAGCATAGAAACATTACTATAGGCCATGGAAAGTATGACTTCTATGCATATATATGAAGTCAAATTTGCGACTGGCCTAATTTCTTGTCGTATCTTGATGATTTTAGTAGGCTCCAAACCCTATTCCGTGCGTGCTCCTTGGTTTTAATTTCTCGATCCCTCAATCAAAAAACACATTTTTTAGATTGCAATGTTAGAAGCATAGCTAGGGATCAAATTTTTATGAACAATGTAACTCTAAACTAGCTTCCACACTTAATAATTTGAGTAAGATTGACATGAAAAAATAATATCATTTATTATTATTAGTTATTTTATATATTTTATTTATATTTTGGTAATTTACATTAATTAGGAAAATTTACTACAATAACCCACTTCATTTAATAAATTATTAGAATAACCAAATTTATTAAAAATTAATCAGATAATTTACTTTTGTTTCGGTTTTTATAATATCCTTAATTTTTTACCCATAACTAATTTTCTACTTATTTCGAATTATAAACAATGTAAAAAAAAACTCAGTGTGACCAAAGCCCAATTTAAATACGGGTTCAAAAAGCCTATATTTAAAAAGTCCATAAAAAAACTCAATAGATTTTGGATTACCATGGATAACCCATTAAAATGTAGGGTTATTCATGGGTACCCATGTATACCCGAGTTTAGTTATTTTTACCAAAATATTTAGTGTTTTTATAAAAAAAAATAGGAAAAAAGGAAAGAGAATATAATGAGAATGAGTAAAAAGAGAAGAAAGAGTAAAATGAGGAGAGCGACTAAAATGAGGAGAGCGACTAAAATGAGGAGAGAGAGTAAAATGAGGAGAGAGAGTAAAAAGAGAAGAGAGAGTAAAAGAGTAAAAAATAGAGAAAGAGTAAAAAGATGAGAGAATAAAAAGAGGAGAGAGAGTAAAAGAGGAGAGAGATGAAATGAGGAGAGATATAAAATGAGGAGAGATATAAAATGAGGAGAGAGAGTAAAATAAGGAGAGAGATAAAATGAGGAGAGAGAGTAAAAATAGGAGAGAGATGAAATGAGGAGAGAGAGTAAAATGAGGAGAGAGATGAAATGAGGAGAAAGAGTTAAAAGAGGAGAGAGTAAAAAAAGAAGAGAGATGAAATGAGAAGAGAGAGTAAAATGAGGAGAGAGAGAGTAAAATGAGGAAAGAGAGTAAATGAGGAGAGTGAGTAAAAGAGGAGAGATAGTAAAAGAGGAGAGAGAGTAAATAGAGGAGAGAGTAAAAGGAGAAGAGAGATGAAATAAGAAAAGAGAGTAAAATGAGAGGAGAAAGTAAAAGAGGAGAGAGAGTAAAAATAAGGAGAGAGAAAGTAAGAAGAAGAGAAAGTGTAAAAATATGACATAAAGTAAAATGAGGAGAGAGACTAAGAAGATGAGTGATGTGTGTGATTTTTGATGGTTTTAGAGTCTTGTTTTAGGTAGTTTTGCATCCGTTTAGATAGATTTTCCGATTACTTTTTTAGGTTTGTTTTGCTTTCTTTGCCTTTGCATTTGGAGTTTGGAGTTTATTTTAGGTAAATGAGCAAAAAGGAGTTAAAATGGAGCTAAGGATAATTGGATCAGTTGCTAGGCAAACAAAGTCATGCAAACTCGGATCGTTGCCTCGTGGATCACAGGGCGAGGACTACTCGGAACGCTCAGAAGAAGATGCCTCAGTCACCAGCCTCAACTTATCTGCTGCGAGAGAAGACAAATCCATTATACTCGGACCATCCACTCATCCTCAACCCCCGAGGGCGAAGACCATAACCACTCCTCGGTGCCCAAGCTCGCGCAAGGACTCCGAGGGCAAGATTTCTTGTTGACCGACTTAGGTCGGTCTGACCATTAGGATTATGCAAATGACCCTATAAATACCCCTTAATCACTATCTTATTATTTTATCTGTTTTTAACCAAAAAACTCTCTATATTTTGTTGTTGCTTTCATTTATGCTTTGATTAAAGAACTTTTATGTTTAAGCTTTGATTTCAATGGAATGATTTTAGATTGATCTTCATCTTTACTTTCTGCTCTTTACTTTATTGTTCTTTATGTTTATGCAAATGAGATATCCTCTGATCATCCACTCTCAAGCCATGAGACGTGAGTAGATCCTTGTAGATCTCGAGTATAGGGAGATCGGAGGTGAATCAACCGATTCCTTCACCATGCAAACATGATCTAACTCCGATCTCTTCTCACATGACTAAGCTTAAGGCTGATCTCTCCCTGATCAAGAGAGATCTGATCTGGGCCATGACCTAAGGTTAGCGCCAAAGAAATCAGAGACCAAGTGTCATGTGAGTGATGGTTTGATCCACCTAGGAGAGATCTAGTATTGTGGGTCGGTTATTAGATGTATTGGGCGGAACTTTAAGCTTCTGATTGGGTATAATCGTGGCTAGCGCCGTAATGGATCAACCGGATTAGTTAGGGATCTTCACCATGACAAGGTTGATCTAACCTTGTCCCGATCTAGGGATCGCTCTATTTATCTCGGCGAGGTCGGATCGGCGAGTTTACCGCCGATCAAACCCTCCATATTCTCTAGATCTATGCTTTTAACCTTAGTTTCATTCATTGCAATTATCTTCCTCTGTTTTTGATGCATTTCTCTGTTTTGAATGTTTATGTTCTGTTTTTATTTTGTCCTCTAGTTTATTTTGTCCTATTAGTTAGATTGCAAGCTCATTAGATAACATAGCCTATCTTTGTGACAGATTGATAGGTTGCCTAGACTAGGAACTAGTAGTAGATAGGTTGATTACAAGCAACTTCTGAGTATTAGTTCGACAATTCCCATTACTTACTCTATGCTTCAATGATTTGATCTTAAGGACCCAAAAACCTTGTTATCAAATCGGCGCCGTTGCCAAATCAGTTTTTGCATTTTCTAATTTATAATTTGCTAGTCTTAGGATCAGGTTTAGTGTTATTACTATTATCCTTTGTATGTGCTTCATTCAGCTTGGATCCATAAGGACCAAGCTCCAATCCTATTGAGAAGTTGTTGTTTCTGTCTTTGCAGGCCTCGCAGGTACTCCTTGAGGGTCGAACGCGAGGGTAGCACATAAACAACTTAAACTTAACGTCGATACTCGCTATTTAGCCTCGAGGTTAGGCAACTTTGCCTCCCTCAACTCAACTACTCAACATGGACACTACACTTCCATCCGAGGGTATAATGGGTATGCTACATGCCATAAAGAGGGGACAACAAGCAAAAGCTGCTGCACTCACACGGAAATTTGCTGAAATTCATGATCAAATTAATAGCACATATCTGAAGCTTGAGAGCCTCAACGCAAGAATTCAGCAAGATGAACAAACGCAAGCAAACTCACTACATGCTCTGCATTCTGCCCAGCTCCTCGCATGTTTCCCTCGCAGCCCAATACAGCGAGGACAATCGATGATCCGAGCTGAAAATGATGATGTTAAGGACTGCATGGTTAAAGAGAGGAAGGGTAGTTTACTCAAAGAGTACACTGCCCAACATGTCACCTTAGAGAATGACAAAGAGCTTCCTTCACGAGCTTGGAAGGTTGCTAACACTGAGGACACTGTGATTCATGAAGGGGGAGAAAAAAATGCTCAACTCATCTCCAATAGCTAGCCTCGACACTCCACCTCGCCATACACATGGCCGAGGCCAACCTACGAGTGCCCAAAGATCTGCAGCTCCAAAGGATCCAAGTAAGTTGCATACTAAACCATTCAAACCCCCTCAGGTTCTAATGGTTAAGAGCGGCAAGGCCAGTGATTACTACAGAAAAATACCAATATTTGAGGAGGTTGTTGATGGGGAAAGCCTTAGAGCCATGTTTTCTTGCAATGAGATAGCAAATCTGCCTCCTAAGGAGCTGAAGAACCCTCCACCCTTGGATTCCGGACCTGATATAATCTTGCAACCAACCAGAGTTGTAGATGGTGCAATGAAGTATAAAGTAAAAAGCTGCAAGCGTACCAAGCCATTTGCTAAAGTCAAGCAGCTCCTCTTCTTAAGGCACAAATCAAAGTGGTCAGGGCCCTTCAACATCAAATAGACCATGCCGTGTGGAGCCATTACTTTGGTTACCAAGAAAGGAGAAGACCTTCCAAACAACGGACAGAAAGTCAAGCTCTTTATGGTTGTTGGAAAATTATTGAGGCGTCTCCAATCTCCTTCTATAAACCACCCTAAGCAAACCAGGTGTGAGGAGTCGAGCTTGAGACTATAAACAAGCTCACTTGGGAGGAAGTCTCATGTCTATCCCTTTACTTTTAAGAACTTTTTATTTGCTTTAAGTACTTTGTATTTTATGTTTAGTTTTTGGAACAGTTTTATTTTTCTTTATGCTTGGATTGTGGCATGGTTGTCTTAGTTTCAGGTGGAAATAGGACCATTAACGAGCCAAGTTTTGGCCTTACATATGGTCCTCGCATGTGTAACCACAAGGAGAGGACATTTTGGCTAAAAACAATAGCCCTCGCAGCTGACAATCGAGGGTGTGGTGCGAGGAGTGTTCAACTTCTACCTTGAGTATCAGTCATGGACCTTCTCATGCCATGAAGAGATAATGAACCACGAGGAGCACATGCGAGGATGGTATCTANAGGATGGTATCTAGCCTTTAGATAAGGTGCCTTGGCCCTGGAACTGCGAGGCCTCACTACGAGGGACATCATAATGCATCCAAAAGTCTTGCATAAGGCTCCAAAAAGGTACCACTTCGCTCCTTTCATTGTATATACCGCATTCCATAATTAGCCTTGTTGACCTAGGGTTCTTTTCTAATCTTTCATACACACAAGGGACTACATGATTTAAGTTTGGGGGAGGGTCCTAGGAGTTACTAACCTTGTATTTTGTGATCTTAGTTTGTCTTTCATGCATATCACTTAGGTTGTAAAAATTCGTTTAGATTTTTCTTTGTTGCATTTGATTGTTGCATTTCATGGCACTTAAGGCATAGAAAAACCATAAAAATTTGAATTTTTTTGAAAATGAAACCTAAAAAGAATAGAGTGATCACTTGTAGTTGCATCCACTTAGACTTGTTTTAGGTTTCATTCACTTAGGACTCATGCATCCGAACTTGTTATGTGGGAATAATCTTGATGATGGGCAAATCTTGATAAGTTAAGCTAAGTAACCATTGTGAATGCTCTTGATTGGTAGATAGCCATTTTGGAAAGTTTTTGGGCGGATCATCGTCTTGGTGAACTTTGCTTAGATTGTGTTTTAATAGGTCTAGTTTGATTCCTTCTAAAACAGAACTTAAATTCCAACTTAGAGCCTAGAGATACATCAATACCTTCCTTTTCTTTGTTTAGCATGATCCGAAAAGTGTGTGCTTGTTAAAACCCTCTCAAAAGTTAAGTGAAAAATTAAGCTGCCCGCAAAGAACTTAAACCGAGTAAGTGGTAAAGGTGAAGTGGCTGGAAGGATGTGTAAAACCGCAGCCTTTCACGTCTGTGTATATCTGCTAACTTACTCCATATGCGGGTTGGTGGAGCAACTTGGGAAGATGCGTAAACCCGTAGCTTTTCATGTTTGTGTAAGCCAACTTTGGAAAAGCCAAAAAGGCAAATGAAAAAGAAAAGAAAAAGAAAAAAAAAGAAGAAAGAATGAATAATCGGGCAGCAAAATTTTAATGGGAGGAAACCATTTAAGTTGAAAAATGATCATGTTAACCTTAGAGAACTCGAAACATGTACTTGTTGATCTCTAGTCTCTTTTGAGGACCGCACCAAAAAGAAATAAGAAATTAGACTTGTGCCTTTAAAGACCAGCTTAGGTGATAGGAATCCATAGGTTGTATGCTATGTTAAAGGATGATTACACTGCGGTTTCCANAGTTGTTTGTTAGACAAGATGTCCCTACTTTGTGTGTTCAGCTTTTCCACCTTAGGTCATTGCACTTGCTTGAGGCCAAGCAAGATCTAAGTTTAGGGGAGCTGATGTGTTTGATTATTGATGGTTTTAGAGTCTTGTTTTAGGTAGTTTTGCATCCGTTTAGATAGATTTTCCGATTACTTAGGTCTTTTTAGGTTTGTTTTGCTTTCTTTGCATTTGCATTTGGAGTTTGGAGTTTATTCTAGGTAAAGGAGCAAAAAGGAGCTAAAAACGGAGATATGGATAGTTGGATCAGCTGCTAGGCAAAAGAAGTCATGCAAACTCGGATCGCTGCCTCGTGGATCACAGGACAAGAACTGCTCGGAACGCTCAGAAGAAGATGTCTCAGTCACCAGTCTCAACCTATCTGCTGCGAGGAAAGACAAATCCATTATACTCGGACCATCTACTTAGCCTCAACCCCCGAGGGCGAAGACCAGAACCACTCCTCGGTGCCCAAGTTTGCGCAAGGACTCTGAGGGCAAGATTTCTGGTTGACGCACTTAGGTTGGTTTGACCATTAGGGTTATGCAAATGACCTTATAAATAACCCTTAATCACTATCTTATCATTTTATCTGTTTTTAGCCGAAAAAACTCTCTATTTTGTTGTTGCTTTCATTTATGCTTTGATTAAGGAACTTTTATGTTTAAGCTTTGATTTGAATGGAATGATTTTAGATTGATCTTCATCTTTACTTTCTGCTCTTTACTTTATTGTTCTTTATGTTTATGCAAATGAGATATCCTATGATCCTCCACTCTCAAGCTATGAGACGTGAGTAGATTCTTGTGGATCTCGAGGATAGGGAGATCGGAGGTGAATTAACCGATTCTCACGCCATGCAAACATGATTTAACCCCGATCTCTTCTCACCTGACCAAGCTTAAGGCTGATCTCTCCCTAATCAAGAGAGATCTGATCTGGACCGTGACCTAAGGCTAGCGCCAAAGGAATCGGAGACCAAGTGCCATGTAAGTGATGGTTTGATCCACCAAGGAGAGATCTAGTATTATGGGTCGGCTATTAGATGTATTTGGTTGAACTTTAAGCCTCTGATTTGGTATGATCATGGCGTAATGGATCAACCCGATTAGTTAGGGATCTTCACTATGAGAATGGGTTGATCTAAGCTTGTCCCGGTCTAGGGATCGCTCTATTTAGCTTGGCGAGGTCGGATTGGCAAGTTTACCACCGATTAAACCCTCCCTATCCTCTAGATATATGCTTTTAACCTTAGTTTCATTCATTGCAATTATCTTCCTCTGTTTTTATGCATTTCTCTGTTTTGATTGTTTATGTTCTGTTTTTATTTTGTCCTCTAGTTTATTTTTTCATATTAGCTAGATTGCAAGCTCATTAGATAACATAGCCTATCTTTGTGACAGATTGATATATTGCCTCGAATATGAACTAATAGTAGATAGGTTGATTACAAGTAACTTCTGAGTATTGGTTCGACAATTCCCATTACTTACTATATCCTTCAATGATTTGATCTTAAGTACCCAAAAACCTTGTTATCAATGAGAGAGTAATAAGAGGAAAAATAGTAGAAAAGAGGAGGGGAGTAAAACAATAAGAGATAGTAAAAAGAAGAATAATGAAAAAAGAAAAGAAATAGTACTTTAGACTCATGGGTATCCAGTATGTATTCATTACCCAGTAGCGTAAATCCATATAGGACTTTAGAGTAATGAGTATATGGCCTGTTTTAAACCTATTTTTTCTGGACTCCAAATGGGTTAAAAAACTGTAATTTTTTGTGGATTCTGGATACTCATTGGGTTTAAAGCTCATTTTAACATCCCTAAACAAGAGTTTATTCATAAAGACTATTCATATTTGGATGAGTATTTAAAAATTTAGGATAAAGGTTAGAAAATAATATTCCTCATAACTTCATAATTTCCACAGTCACGATCCAACGTCTATGGAGAATAAGGTTAAAACGGTTTTAATAGAGGTGGAAATCCTTGAAAATAGATCTTCTTTTTGGCCACATTGAGTTTAATCAATAAGAATCTAATCCGATCATCTCAACCTTGCCCAGATCTTCTCTCTCTTTTAATCAGAGCTCGATTTAGGACTTTGAGCTAAATCCTGCTCGAACATATATAAAGTATATATTATATATATATTATATAATTAATATTTATTTGTAGATTAACAAAAGCGAGATTTGTTATAAAGAAATAATATATTTAGATTATAAAGTTGATATCATTAGTTATTCAGTTCGTTAAATATTGATATTATTAGTTATTTTGTTGTATTGTCTAATATATTTTATTATTTATTTAAAATATTATGTGATTATAATTTTTCTTTATCATAATTTTTCCTCGTACAAATTTGTTAAATTATATTTATATCAAAATAGACTAATATAACATTGCGTTTAAGTTAGTGTACGTTTTTATTATATAAGAGACATAAGTTTCAAATGTTAGTTTAAACATATACCTGAATGAAGTTAAGGCCCACAAAGACCTTCTACCAAATCCAAGACATGAGAAAATTCTAGTTGAGAAATCTAAAGTTGGAATGAAGAGAGAGGTGTTGCCAGTCAACAGAATAGCTCCAAAGTCTCGCCAGAGATTAGAATCTCGCCAGATTGAAGAGGGAGACTCGCCATGAGAAACTCGTGCCCACTAACAGTTGATGGAGAAGATGGACCGAAAAAACTCACATTCGGCGGAGCCAAGGTAGATCTCGATCGATGAAGGGGTAGATATCGGTGGCCGCAGACCACCAGGAGGGTGTGGATCTTCTTCTTAGGGAGAGGATAGTGGAGACAAAGAAGCTAGACATTGTCCTCAGAGGACTGAACTTCAGAATGTTTCGTCACCGGCCAAAAATTTAACCAAAAAAGAGGAGAACGGAGAGGAAGAACAGAGCAAAAAGAGAAAGTGAAAGAGCATTGTAATGGTGTCCCAACGCTGGCGGAGATCACCTTCTCTAGTGTTGTCCACATCGAAGGAAAGTGATACTAACGATAGTTCAATTTATGTGGAAGAGAAAAAACACATTTTTTATTTTTAAGTGAGTTTTGCCTAACCAATTTTTTTTATTTATGTAATATTTTAGCTATGAAAAAACCAAAAACATAAAGACAAAACTATGAATTAGACAATAATAAAATCATATAACAAAAAACTTTACCGTCAAATACTGACAAAAGAAAAAGAATATATAACCCAAAGCTTACTCGAAAAAACTATACACTTATTATCTAATGAGACTAAAATTTCATAGTTTTTTCGGACATTTTGCCTAAGTCATTGTCATTAATATCAAAAGTAGTGTTACAGCCAATTTTTCTAGTTTTTTGTGTCAATATTGTGTCACAACTGGATAACCTATTAGTTAAATTCATACATAATATCGGCAATAAAACTTAATATATGGATGTACAAGTGCATCTGCTTTTATAAGACTTACCACCTACCAAGATCACTTGTAATTTTTTCTAGTTTTTGTGAAATAGGTTTGGGGTTTTGTCCTGTATAGTTTAATTCTGGAATAGAGTTAATGCAAACATAGCAGTAATGAGGAGAGAACAGGTGAGAAAATCACGTGAAAATTTGAAACAGAGAGCTTTCTTATTCACCACACATGCATGTCTCCTTTCTGAGTCTTTTCCAATTGGCCAACAATCAAAAGTCGTCGATGTCAATCTTGTAATTTTTTTATTTTCACTTTCCGCTGGCCTCGGTCCTGTCGGCGTACGCATACAATAGGCATGGAGTAAATATTCGGAAAATTTGCAGTATCCGTAATCCGCTCCGTTTAAGCTGAATATTTGATTTTGTGATCCGCTTTGATCCGAAAATTTTTGGATATCCAAAAATTCGGATATCTATTTTTTTCAAAGATCCGCAAATAATCCGTACCGATCTGTTTTACAAATATTAATAAAAATAAAATACATAAGAATTACAAAAATAATATAGAAGAAAACAATGTCAATATGAATTTTTAAACTTAAAACAAATATTTTATCAATATAAATCTTAAAAAAATACAAATATAACTTTTAAACAAACTAGTTAAACAAAACTCATATTAAATCACATGTTGAAGAATGATAACATTATAAAAATAAAATATTAAACAATAAAAATTAGCAAGGTACCACTTTTTATTCATTTTTAATCATACAAATATGCACAACACTATTTATATTATAACATATAGATACATAATTAATATTTTAATATATTTATTGATATACGAATCGGAATGGATATCCGATCATTCTGGAAAATATATTTGTTGTTTGCTTAGTTTTTAACAGATATTACATATTATTATTTGTTTTGCTTCAAAATTTAGGGTATATCCAAAATTTTCAGATCAAATCAAAGCAAATAACCGATAGGATCGAATGTTACTCATATTTTGCCCAGCACTAACAAACACAATCCTCGATTATCATATAATAAACACACAACACTATAAAAAAATTTCACCGAACACCATTACGCTTCTCTTGATTTTTCGAAATGTTGAACCTTTCGTGTAATTTAACTGACCACTTACACTACTTCTTCTACGATTCTAGCCCGATTTTTGTCTGGGGCATCGACATACTGGAATCATCTCTTATTCTCAGCTAAAGGAAATAGCCTCCGTCAAACCGTTGATTCTGTTTCTGACACTCCAGTGGGTAGTCTCCGATTTGTTCGATTGATGGAAGATGGGTTTTCTTACAAGGAGAAGATTATTGTTAGAAGCTATGAAGTTGGGGTTAACAAAAGTGCCACCGTTGAGACAATTAGTAATCTCTTACAGGTTTGATTATTTGGGTTTTTTATGTGTTGTGTGTACTTGATTACCAAACAATGGTTCCTTCCCAAAAATTGTCCTTTTTGAGTTTGGTTTGACTTGTAATGTTTTAAGCTTTAAATAGTGTAGGAAGTGGCATGTAATCATGTTCAGAAAGTATTCTCGACCGATGGATTTGCTACAACACATACTATGAGGAAATTGCATCTCATATGGGTTACTGAAAGAATGCACATAGAAGTTTACAAGTATCCAGTTTGGTAAGGCTTAGGATTTTTGCCCCTTTCGGCTTTGAGTGGTTGAGTATTTTGTGGTCGGAGATGAAACTTTGTAGCTTTCTTGTTTGGTTACAGAGTGATGTTGTTGAGATTGAGACATGGTGCCAGAGTGAAGGAAGGATTAGGAAAAGACGTGATTGAATTTTTAAGGATTGTGCCACTGGTGAAGTTTTTGGACGAGCTACAAGGTTTTGGCTTTTTCAACTTGACATACCAAAGTTTATTCTTCTCATTTGATTTGGAAGTCTATAATGTTAGCTTTCTGAATTGGTTGTGAATTAGTTGTTTCGACTTTCGACATTAGTAGCAACCAAAACCGGGATATGGATGCGTATTCTTGAATTATTGTTGTTTAACTAAAGTTTCAGCAAATGGGTGATGATGAATCAAGATACAAGGCGGCTTCAAAGAGTTACAGATGAAGTTCGAGATGAGTACTTGGTGTTTTGTCCTCGAGAACCCAGGTGAAGAATCATGGTTTACTTAAAAGAGTTAACGACATTGAAGTTTTCAAATATTGGTTCACTCATCTCTGTGTTGTTGTAGACTAGCGTTTCCAGAAGAGAACAATAGCAGCCTAAAAAAGATCCCAAAACTGGAAGATCCAGCTAAGTATTCTACACCTGGGCTTAAGCCTAGAAGTGCTGATCTAGACATGAATCAGCATGTGAATAATGTCACCTACATCCGATGGGTCCTTGAGGTGAGTAACTAAGTATATGCCAAAGGACATCAAATCATTAATTATGAGCCAACTAATAAATTTGAGCTTGGTCTCAGGTAATGGCAGAGCATACCTCAAGAAATCATAGACACACACGAGCTTAAAGTTATAACTCTCGATTACAGAAGAGAATGCCAACAAGATAACATAGTAGATTCACTCACCACCTCTGAAACACCCAACAGGGCTGTTTCAAAGCTTACTGAGACTAATGGATCTACCACGTCAAACAAACAAGGACACAATGAGAGCCAATTCTTGCACATCCAGAGGTTGTCAGAAAATGGTCAAGAAATCAATCGGGGGAGAACACAATGGGCGTAAGAAGTCGTCAAGATGAGTTTCTCTACTTCCCTGGTCTTAGTGAAGTGATTTGCTTCACGTTTGTAGTTGTATTTTACCCTCCTGATCAGATCTCTTTATGTGGTTAGAAGAAATAGGATTACTGTTATTGTTGCGCACGTCTGTTTTGTTCAGTTATGTCCAAATTTTGGCCTATAAGCCAAAACTTGTCTTAGGTCTTAAATCTTTCGCTGCTTGTGTATCTTACCATAAACTCTATAAATAAAAGATTTGTTCATCAAAATCTGCTCTACGTTTATAGGTTTGCCGACACTCTGTCACACGAGTATGCCGATACTTTATTGTAGGTCTAGTCTACTATAGACCAGTTGGTACAAATCGGTTTAGTAAAACCAAAATCACTTCCACAGAATGCAATGTTTGTGGCAATGCAATGTTTGAGAATTTCCGGCTTGAGGCATGAAAATATTTGAAACAATAGGACATTCTCTCAAGTCTTAACCATGAAGCCTTACACTACTTTGCTCTTCGAATCTACCTCTTTCTTCTTCTTCTTCTCCGCTTCTTCATTTTTCCTCTTCTTGTGCCGAGCAACATACTTCTGGTACTCCTCGAGCTCTTTCTCCAGCTTCTCTATGAATTCACTTGTATGTTCAAGCGATTGCTCATACCGATATTTCTCCAAAGCCTGGCATTCCATATACTTTTTCAGGACAAGAAACAAGAGCCAACATAAAGCATTTGATTTCATCAAATACCTTATCTTTAGAGAGGGTATCAATAGGAGACATCACTTCTGGTCTAACATAGTTTTTTCCACGGTACAATACTATGGTGTTGTTAGGTTTGACATCAATCACAATGCTTTTGCTTAAACGAGCAAGCTCTTCTGCATACTCATGAACCTGGCCGGGTTTGTTGCAGGGCTTGCAAATAACTTTAACAGTCTCATGCTTTTTCCAATGGAGGTGCAGATTTAAAACCACGCCTCCAAACACTCCTCGTCTCCCGACAAGAACAAAGTTATTTTTCTTTTCACCTGTACGTTTTAAGTAATGCTGCTCTTCCTCTGTTAAAATTTCTGGATCATAGGGTTCCGCTGGTGATTTCAGGACATCGTACTTCCTCAGTTTCTCAATCAACCATTCTTCTTTCCTCTTGGCCTGCATGATCAACCACATCTTTCAAACTTTGAATAAACTCCAGAGCTACTAACATGTGTCCATTGAAAGATTCAGAGTCATATAGATATACTGGATTTTCTAGTTACTTATAAATCAGAAGCAAATACGATATGAGAAAAGAAACAAACGAAACAAATGATGAGCAAAATAGAGGTAGAACAATATGAAACTATATCAATACTGATGTAACCTTTTCAAGCTTGTATCGAATCCTAACTTCAGGGTTTGGAGAGTTTATCTTCTTTTTTGCTTTTAGACGATAAAACCTTAACTCATTCACTTTAGCCTTTCTTGATAATTTAGCTCGTTTCCATTTCTTCTCTTTCCTTGTAGCCATAATTTTGTGATCAGAACCATTGTTGAAAGCAAACCTGACCACGTTATCATCTGTTCTTAGCTCTATTGTCGAATTACTCATGTAACGTCTGCTAAAAACACCATTGAAGGCAAATAGAGTCTGGCTCTGAGCTCGTATAAGGTCAAAAGAAGCTGATTCATTGGGTACTTGTACAAAAGGTCTTGACTTTACATAAATGGAGTAATTAGGGAACTGAAGTTGAAGCAATAAGAGCCCAGAAATCCTGCAAAAAAAAAACCCAGAATCATATCTATAAGAAGGCACACAAAGAAAGCAAAACAATTTATAGCTTCCAAATCAAAACGCTAAATAATAGCAGACGAAATTGATGAGGAAAATGTTAATACCATTTGGGATTTCTGAGACATCGATGAGCTATTCCTTTGGCATAACCTAAAGCTAACATGACATTCTGTGAATTAGTCGTGAGGCAATAACCGGGATGGACCGGTTCGGTCCCAAGTTTCAAAGTCTGTCCGCCTCTAGCTCGGATTCGGAGCTACTTAGTTTATAGAAGATTGAATATAATTCAGAAAAAAGAGATCTAGAAATCTTTAAAGAATGAGAAAGGATAAGTCGTCGGAGATGAGCGAGAAATCGAAAAACCAGCGTGTTCTTTCACGGCGTCAGCAGACTCAGCTCGGAAAGGAAAAGAAGGTGACATAATTGTAAGGGTTTAAAGCACAACAATATAATACAGTCAATATGCGACTAATTGATATAACCAGTTGGTTTAATTAGCAAATATCGGTTCAAATTTGCTCGGTTTATTAGTTTGGATTTTTATTTCTTTTCAATTATTATATTTAACAATTACTTTATGCCCTTGCCAGAGTTTTTTTTTTTTTTGAAAAATCAATATGTACTTGTAATTATTTTTATTAATATGATGTGTGAAAATATAATAATTAGTAGTAATTAAATCATATAAAATAAATAAAACTAAATAAAATAAAACTAATTAAATAAAATGAAAATAAAGTAGAAAATTTTCATTTTATTACATATATATAACCTTTTTAAAAATATTATAAAAGTTGAATTTTTTTTTAAAAAACGAGTCGGTGTTCATAGGCGACAACGAAACAAAAATAAAACCAAATTTTGGTTGTAGTTAGTAGTTGTAGTCGTGGTCGCCAACGACCATTAAATAAATAAAGCCTAAGTCTACTATGAAGGACTTCATCATCTACCACACTGTCTATCAAGCTTCATAATTTCATCCTCAATTCGATACATTTAACACTACTATGATGGGTTTGTTAAATTTTTCTAAGTCTACTATGAAGGTCCTCAAAGTCTACAACACTTCAACTGATAGTCTACTAAGCTTAAAAATTTTATCCTCAAATCGATACTTTTAAGTCTACCATGTTGGATTTGTTAACTTTCCTAAGTCTACTATGAAGGTCTTCAACGTATACCACACTTCAATTGATAGTCTACCATACCATACGTTTCACCTTCAAATGGACTATTTCATATACACTACCATGGTACCTTGTCAAGTCTCCCAAAGTCTACCATAAAGAACTATAAAGTCTACCATTGTTCAACAAATAGTTTACTACACTGAGAAATTTCATCCTCAATTCGATACATGTATGTCTACTATACTAGGATTGTTAACTTTTCCTAAGTCTACTATGAAGGTCTTCAACATCTACCACACCTCAACTGATAGTCTAATAAGCTTAGAAATTTCATCCTCAGATCGATACTTTTAAGTCTACCATATTGGGTTTGTTAACTTTCCCTAAGTCTACTATGAAGGTTTTCGACGTCTATTACATTTCAACTGATAGTCTACTATGTTTAGAAATTTCTTCCTCAAATCGATACTTTAAAATCTACTATGAAGGGTTTGATACCATTACATAAGTCTACCATGAATGTCTTCAAATTCTACCATACTTCAACTAAAAGTCTACTATGCTTAGGTATTTTTCATTCATATTGATACTTTTAAATCTACCATATTGGGTTTGTTCTCTATATATAAGTCTACTATGTCTCTTTAGTCAAAATAAGTTTGCTTTGTTTATTTTCAAAAGAAAAATGTATTTTTGAATAAGGGAATTTTTAAGGGCATATTTTAACAGTTCGCAAATAAATTTGATATAGTAAGAATCAATTTATAAAGATGAAGTGTGTTGTACACAAAATATATTTTTTGATTTTTGTTTATCAAAGTTTTGATGCATTACAATTTTTACTTATACATTTTTTTTGATTTGTGTCATTTAGGTGTTTAGACTCATATTCCTTTAAGTTTTTAGATCTGTATTCATTAAAGTTATTAGACTCACGTGTATCTAAGGTTTTAAACCTGTATTTTTTGTATTATTACTATATATCAATTATATCTATATAATATATCCATTTGTATTAGCATCTAGGTTTTTTATAAATGCTTATTATGTTATTATGTGAACATATAAAAATAAGTCGCACATTAATTATTTATTATTTATTATCTTACGTATATTATAAATATTTTTTTTTAAATTAAATAAAAACTGTTTTATAATTTTGAATATAAATAAAACCGTCCAAAAAGATGAAATTAAAATTATGTCATTTTAATGCACATAAAATTGTACACTTAATTAATATGAATTACCAAAATATAAATAAAATATATCAAAATAACTAATAATAAATAATATAAATTCAATATAATAAAATTATTTTAGCTGAATGATAAACTAAACAATATGTAAACTAAATATTCGGATGATTATGAATTATAATTTAGAAAAATAATGTTAACTGAAATATTTTATTGGTTCAAAATTATCTTGGTTTGGTTAACTACTTATGTAGCGTAATTAAATTTGAATAAAAATTACAATGATTATTATATTGAATAAGATCATGAATTTAGGGAGTCTTTCAAAAATTTTCTATGCTTACAAACTCTTTCAACACTACTCCTACACTACTCCTACACGGTCTGTGAATTTCAGTCCTAACCCTCTAGCTAAACTGAAAATAACAATCTTACCCCTGCCAATATTTTGAAAAAATCCTAAAATTTTGGGCAGACGAAGCAGATCCTCCCGATTGTTTTGAAAAGTTCCAAATGTACTTAAAGCTATGCCTAAATTTAATTGCCCCTTATAGAAGTGTTGTAATCTAATTCCCCCTTAATTTAAGGCAAAAGTTAATTTCACCCAAATCATTATTTAAGTGGTTTTAATCTGTACACTTAACCGAAATTAGTCTGATTTGAGAGTGAGCCGTAACTAAATCGTAACAAAACCATAATTGATCAATAAACAATCTGATTACGTACCTGATTATACTTAACCCACCCCAATCTCTTTGCTTAACCCAATTTCATTCACCGTAACCATAACAATGGCGAAATCAAGAGTTTTGTGAAGTTTGTGAGCGTAGAACAGAGATCGACGATGGATTTCGTCGATGTTGAAGTGGAAGAGCAAGGAACATGTCCAAGTGTAGAGGATCTAGAAGAGGAGCTCCGTGAGAGATACAACTTCGATATCAAAGAAAATGTTGTGAAATTTGTCAATGAACCACCAATCCGACATAACGATATTCCTGACAGTGATGGCGAAGGTGATGACGAGAATCATCAGAGAAAGAAGCACAACATGCGTAGAGGCGAAGGCAATTTGTTCAAAGGGAAAGACAAAGGACAACTTTTGGTGGCAATAGGTATATACGGGTATATATCTATCCATTGGCTTGGGGTGTAGTAGAGGTTGAAAACACAGTCAACTGAGCTTGGTTTATGAAGCTAGTCAGAATGATCTAATGCTTGGTGATGATGATGGGTATATGATTATATCAGACCGATAAAAGGTAACTAATTATGTGTAACTGAATGTTGTTGTAGGTAAAGTTGCAATGATCTTAACGTGTGTTGTTGTTATCACTTGCATGGGTTGACCAACACTGTGGATTCTGTGCTGCCAAGAATAGAGCATAGGCATTGTGTCCAACACATCTACGCTAATATCAAGGGTAAGGGACACACCAAGAAGACAATGATGAAGCCATTCATCTGGAATTTGGCATGGAACTGTAATGATGCAGAGTACATAGAAAATTTAAAGCATCTAATGGCATATGATCAAGATTTGTATGAAGACATTTTGAAAGAGAAATCAGAGACTTGGTGTCGTGCATTTTACAATGTTGGGAGCTGCTGTGAAGACGTAGATAACAACTTCGTAGAGTCATTCAATAACACAATACTCAAGGCACGACAAAAGTCAATGGTGCTAATGCTAGAGATAATTGCTCGCCAAGCTATGGCGAAGATCATGACAAGATTGATGACTGCTATAGATCATCAATATAGTTGCACTCCATATGTCAAAGACTATCTCAAGAGAACACACGACTTAGCTGCAGATTGTAGAGTGTATAGATCTACATACTCAATGTTTCATGTTGGGGATGGAAACTGCTCATACATAATGCATCTAGAAGGTCATACTTGCTCATGCAAGCATTGGGATATCTCTGGTATTCCATGTCAACATGCATATGCTGTCATCATGGTTCAGAAATTGGAGGTCGTGGATTATATCGCTCATTGGTTTAAAACTTCACGGTGGAGACAAACTTATACCAACAGCATAACACCACTTCGAGGAGCTAAGTATTGACCTGCGATAGAGGAAACTAAGCTTACAAAGCCAGGTGAACGAGCACAAGCTGGAGGGAAAAAGAGAAGCAAAGTTAAGAAGAGAAAAAAAGGTCAGGCCGAGAGTCTAACCAAGAAATCAAATCCCACTAAGAAGAGAGTTACTCATTGTGGGATATGTAGAGCTCCTTCTCACAATTCTAGGTTTCACACGGGGAAGAGAGCAATGGTATGTGTTACTTTTCCTTTCTAAATGATAGCCAGATCTGTTTATTGCACTGAATACAATCTAACTTTGTAGCCTGCACAAAGAGGAACTTCTTCTTCTCAACATCAAGTGGAATCTGTTGCCACTTCAACTCAAGAAGAATCTTCTGCTACTGCAACTCAAGGAGAGTCTTCTCAAGAGCAAGGAGGTCGATTTCATAGTGTGTCTTCACATGGAATCCTTACTCAGAATACTTGAAGATGAATGAATCTGATGATCTCTTTTATGTCTCGTTTCTTTATGGTTGTTGGATTTATTAATGGTTTTTTGTAGTGGATGGAACATGTCTTTTGTAGTGGATGGCACATAGTTTTGTATTCTAATGGTTGGATTTCTTTAATGGTTTCTTAACCTTTCAATGACACAAAGGGTTTTATTTTTATTATATTCAAATGCACTTGTCTCTTAATTTAGACATGTTGCTTTCAAGGTCTCTTACTTTACAGATGTTGCTTTCAAGGTCTTGATTTATCCATTTTGAAAGAGTCCAAGACCAACATTTGAATTGGACATGCATTCAAACCATTGTCAATAACAACACAAAAGCTTAACCACCGCATAACAAAGACATTACACAACCATTCACAACCATTGTCAAGAGCAAAACAAAATCTTATCAAAAGCATTGTCAAAAGCCATAGCTCAGTGATTAACATACTCATTATCAGACCATTACGTTTTTATGATATCTACAATGACCATAGCATCTAAAACTAAGGATACAACAACCCATTTCTTCATCTTCCATTCGGATTCCATTACATTGCTCTAAAGTGCTTTCTTTTGATCTTCACGACCATAGCTATCCAAGTCATTCAGCAGCCTCTCAATCCTTTCAATTGACCTGGTCATTCTATCAATCTCATTAAGAATGACCTCATCTCTCCACTTGAATATGTGCTCATTACCGCCAAACTATAATAAACATTTCAGGTCATTACAAAGTAGCAAACATGTCGATAAACATCAAATTTGGAGACTAATTACCTTGTTCATATATGCTAATTGACAACGATAGTACCGACAATCTTGGTTATTGTCAGAATTTGACGTCTTACAGACAACAGAACCACACCAACATCTCAAAGGAATTCCGACAAAATCATGTCCCCTACACACCATACTCGAATTACCGGTAGATAGATTGCTTATTCTCTAGTAGGTAGATTTCTCTACAAATCGCAAATCCAGAAAAAGTTGAAGAAGGAAGAGAAAACAAGGGTTCTTTGCCTACAAAATTGAAGAAGAAGGAGAAATACTTGACTTTCATTCGGGTCTAGGTTATTCGAAGGAGTTAGGAAGGAGTTAGGTACTGGTTCAGTTTATAAAGCATGCGACCAGTATAAAATCATTTAACCAGAAATTCAAGGTTCAATACGTAGAAGGAAATTAATTTTTGCCTTAAATTGAGGGAAATTAGATTACAACACTTTTATAAGGAGCAATTATATTTAGGTGTAGTTTTGGGTACATTTGGAACTTTTCAAAATAATCAGGGATCTGGATTGTCGCTCTAAAATTTTCGTGAAACTCTCTCTGACTGCGATTTCTTAAGAGTTTCACGTTTCATCGAGAATCGTTTAATCGTTGCAATTTCTAAGATTTGTTAATAAGCTTCTTCTTCCATTTCTCAGGATTTCTTACAATTTTTCAAATTTTTCTTCAATTCAAAAGATCTGCAAGATTTAAGGCTTAATTTGTCAACTTCATATTATCTGACTCTTGATTTGCAGGTTCGATGGTTTCTTATAATTGCGAATATGAGATCAGTGCTTCCAATTGCGAAGATGGGATCGCTTCCAATTGCTACAATCGTTCATCTTTAGGTAGAAGATCTCAGAGTTACTTGGGCGTTGTAAGAGAGAGTAATTCGTTTAATAATTTGATGGAATTGTTGTTAGTGGATCAATATATTCGTTGTAAGATATCGCTAGTTTCATGGCTGATTTGATTTTTATGGCTGACATACTTTTATCACTCTCTGTTGTTGTAGATTCTATTTGATATAGATCACTTGGTTTAGTTCAAATTTTGAATTGAGGTTCGATTAATGTATGTTTGTGTGTTTATGTGAATTTAATGGTTTTGCTCGATTGTTCATATTGAGATTTGATGAACTTAAAGAGAAAGGGAAGAACATAACATAAACCATAAATCAATAGTGTTGTTCAATGGAGGACGTTCAAGAAAATGACATTTGGGGGATAGTGGTTGTGACATCCATTTATGATTCAACGTATAGTACACAAAAATACTTGCTCTTTGAAGCTTTTTCTGAATTTTCACACAAAAGCAGAACCAGAGAACATTGATTCATCCTTGTGGCCACATAGTTCTCACTTCTCAGTCATTTGCAGGAATACTAACAGGTTAAAGATTTATTCATTATCTTGTTTCTCTGATCTTTTATGATGTAATTATTAGGTTGAAAGCTACGGACTTTCCCGAGGTTTGCTGGAGACTGCACAATTGGTCATCGAAAATTGCACTCTAATGCAATTCCTCAGATAAAGAGTGATCTCTTTGACACTTGTTCCCAAATGATTCTCTAGCTTCCTGATGTCTATGATCCAAGCAAGGTTATTCATTAGGCCATCATCAAAACAATATTATTTTGAAACATCAAAAGTTATACTCATGATTGGGTTTCTCTTTGTTTCTTTGAAAGGTTAATGTCAGGAAAAAGGTTGTTTCTAGATCACCATGTGGAGCTTTGTGATCAGTTAATATTGAGGATGAATGAATATGCAGGGATTTCACACTTGTCAGTGACTTTAAGTTTATGGAGAAACAAGGGGAATAGATGTGAATTACTGAAAATGTCTTTAAAGCATATGATCTGGAGAGGTAGATACATGGGGATTAAGTATAACTAGTTGTATGACTTTCCATTTTTGTGCTCGTTTAGATCTTTATATCTGGAGAAGAGGAGATTAGATATATAGATGCAGTTTTGAATCAATAATTCTAGTTGATGATTGTGATTAGTGTCTGAAACTATATTTCATGGGGGTATTCAATAATTTTTTTCATAAAGAGATCCTTGAGCGTGATGTTTTTCTGAAATTGGATTTGAAACTTTTGTACGGTTTACAGGGGCAATCTGGCCGTGCAACAGCAACCACGTCTTCCTCGGGTACTTTCGGTGTCAGAAGGAGCAGCAGTTTGTAGGAAGCCTTTCAAGCCTCTGTGTTCTCATGGTTATAATTCCACCGAACAATTTTCTCATCGTCTTTCGGCTAGAAAACGTTTCGTCCTTAACTCCGGTTGTGGTTCTCTTACCTACTAAACTGAATGCATCAACCAATATTGAGAGAGATGAAGAGAAGGAAGTTGTATGTCTACCACCTGATATTGATCCCTTGATATTGTGGCAATCTGAAAAATCTGATGATGGAATGAACAACATAACAACGATCATGGTGCATCCATTGCTTGTACGGTTTCTTCGCCCTCATCAAAGGTATTTTATGAATGTTATCAATGATTGTAACTTCAATCAAATTTTGTAATTGGTGTTAGAAATATATATATATATATATATACACACGAATATGTGTTTATAAAATTAAAATCGAGCCTGATTATATGACAGACCAAGTCAAACCAGGATTGAATTTAATCCAACCAATCTTTCTAGAATCTGAAAATTGGAGTAGCTAAGATGAGAAGTAAGATCGAGATTGTAACAGAACAATGGGACTGAGCTGAAATTGATTAAGGCGATGGATGAACTCTAACCAATCGAGCTATCTATTCAGCTCAATCCTTCTTCTTTGCGTGTGACATAAATACTCTTCTTCATTCTTCTTCCTGACGAACAACTTGATCTCACCGGTGCTGTAGATTCAAGTAGTGGAGCTAAGTTTGTAGCTGCATTCTTCTGAAGATTAAACATCAAGAAATTTGAAGGAATTGTTGCTTAAGCTTAGTGATAAACATCACGACTCCGCTTAATCTTTCTGAGTTACGATTCATCTTCAAAGGCAACATAAGCAACAAACTCTCAAGCTTGAATATCTGATTCTTATTGCTCAAAGAAGATGCCAAAGAGCTCAATAGTACCGGATTTGTCAAAGCTTCAGCCTCTCACTTAAGTTAGCTATCGACAATGGTCAGAAGAAATCTTTTTCTTCTTCCAAGAAATTGGAATTGACTATGTACTCAATGAAGAATCAGGATCTTCTGTGGTGGTGTCTGTCAAGGATTTTGGTGACTCTACAATTGAGAAATCGAACCAAGAAGACTCGCACAATCGCACTTGCAGAGGCCACATCTTTCGTAACTTATCAGAAAAGTTGTTTCACATCTACATCAATTTCAACTTTGCAAAAGAAATATGGTCAAGCCTGAAGAAGAGATATGGTGAAGAAGACGAAGGAGACAAGCAATACGTTACATCTTTATGGACATCATTCGTGATGAAAGAAGATCTACCAATTCTTGAACAATTACACGATTATAAAGCTATAATCTCACGAATTCAAGCCGAAGGTATGTCCATTGACAATCATCTTGCAGCCTTGGTTCTTATAGATAAACTGCCCTCTTCATGGAGTGATTATCGTTCAAGACTCGAACATGAGAAGAAGAAGATGAATCTGGATGAAATCATATCCGACATTATGATTGAAGATGCAAATCGTCAATTCTCTGGTTTAGAGGCTAAGTCTCAATCCTTCAAACACGAAGCCAACTTAGTAAAAGGGTCCAAAAGAAACAACAAGAATAAAGGAAAAAAAGAGATGATGCAAAACTTCAGCCAAAAAAACAGTACAGTTCAAGAAAAAGATCAAGTAATAGAGTTGTGGCAAATTGGGACACAAGAAGCAAGATTGTGCAGAGTCAACAGAATTAAAAGGAGATGTTAAGGCCCATCTTACATAAGATATGCTTGATGGAAACTTGATAGCTATGGTGACTGAAGCTAATACAGCCACATACTTGATTGAATGGATTATTGATTCAGGATCTACGCATCACATCTGCAATTAGAAAACCATGTTCAAAAGCTTAGATGGATCAGCAAATTACAGTGTTTTTCTTGGTGATTCTAGTGCTGTAAAAGTTTCAGGAATTGGAGAAGTCGACCTAAAGCTTTCATCAGGGAGAATTCTAACTCTTACTAAAACTCTCTTTGTGCCAAATATGAGAAGGAATCTGATTTCTAGTGGTCTGTTGATGTCTGGTGGTATAAAACAAGTCACAGATGCTGGTAGGATGATACTCACTAAGAATAGCATGTATGTTGGTAAAGCATTCTATAAGAACAATGTGTTTGTACTCGAGACATTGAATGGAAATGAAAGTGAATCTTTTGCTTACTTGGCATGGTAGATTAGGACACTTAAACAGTAAATGTATCAAAAGATTGAAACTAGTTAACTTGATCCCTGATTCATTAAGTTCTGAATTGTCAAAATGTGAAGTGTGTGTTGAAGCTAAAAGTAGCTGTAAACCTTTCTCATGTTCTGTATCTAGATCATCAGAATTACTTGATCTAATCCACATGGATCTTGCAGATTTTAGAAACTTGGCGAGCAGGAGAGGTAAGAGATATTACATTACCTTTATAGATGATTGCTCCAGGTTCACTAAGGTATATCTACTGAACTCTAAAGATGAAGCCTTTGATGTGTTTAAAATCTATAAAACTGAGGTAGAAAATCAATTGAATAGAAGAATCAAAAGGATTAGGTCTTATAGAGGGGGTGAATATATTAATGAATCTATGAGGTCTTACTGTCTAAATGAAGGTATAATCCACGAAAAACTGCACTATACTGTCCTCAACAGAATGGCATCGCTGAAAGAAAAAATAGAACTATTAAAAATATGATGAATGCTATGGTAATAAGTTCTAGTTTACCGAATTATATGTGGGGAGAAACTGTTTTATCTGCTTGCTATGTCTTGAATAAAATACCTCAGAAAGGACTAGAAGTAACTCCATATGAGATATGGAAAGGACACAGACCCAACCTGTCATTTATGAGAGTTTGGGGATGGTTGGTTAAGGTAGGTTTGCCTTGTTTTAAAAGAACTAGCATAGGACCAAAAACAGTAGATGTAATCTTTATTGGTTATGCATCTGAGAGTACAGCCTATAGATGTATCACGTTTGATCCATCTTCAAAATGTCTCGAAAATGTAATAGAATCAAGAGAAGTTGAATTCTTCGAAAATATTTTTCCATTCAAGAATTGTTCTGTTTCTTCTTTTACACTGCCTGTTTCTAACAAGCGAGTTGCAGAGAATACAACCGATGACCAAGAAGAAGAAAAAGGATAATGACTGCAACTGATTTTGGTTCTTAATTAATAACTAGCTTCATTACAGAGCACCGTAAGTTCTCAGAAGAGTTTGTCTTTACTTTTCTGATAAATGAAGACCTTGCAACGTTTTTAGAAGCAATGCGAAGTGTGGATGCAACATTTTGGAAGGAAGCTATAGGTAATGAATATGAATCTATAATGACTAATCATACTTGGGAACTTGTTGATCTACCTAGAGGTTACAGAGCTGTAAAGTGTAAATGGATCTTAAAGAAGAAATTTAAGTCTGATGGGAGCATTGATAAGTAAGGTTAGTAGCTCAAGGTTTTACTCAAAAATACGGAGTCGATTTCTTTGATACTTATGCTGATGTGACAAAAATAGCTTCAATAAGATTACTTCTAGGAGTTGCTAGTTCATATAGATTGATAGTCCATCAAATGGATGTTAAGACAACCTTTTTGAATGGAGATCTATTAGAGGAAATTTATATGATACATCCAGAAAGATTTGTGGTAGTGGGTCAAGAGAGTAAAGTGTGTAGACTTAAAAAAACATTGTATGGACTTAAACAAGCTCCTAAAAAATGGTTCGATAAATTTAGTTCAACCTTAACTGAGAATGGATATATATTAAATACAAGTGATACATGTATCTTTAGCAAATGTTCAAGAGAAGATTTCGTGATCATATGCTTATATGTAGACGATATGTTGATACTCAAAACTTCTCTGGAAATGGTTAAGAATGCTAAGCAGTTTCTTGAACTTAAATTTAGCATGAAGGATTTAGAAGAGGAAGATATGATTCTGGGAATTAAATTGTCTAAGACAGAACATGGATTTGGTGTTTCTCAAGCTCACTACATAGAAAGGATTTTAAGGAAGTTTGATTAATTGAATAAACCAGTATTCAAATCACCTTATGATCCTTCGTTTCACTTGTTTAAAAACAAAGGTGAATGTGTGAAGCAAGGAGAATATGCAAAGGTTCTTGGAAGTGTAATGTTTTTGATGAACTATACAGGTCATATATAGCTTATACAGTGAGTAGGCTATGTAGATACACTCAGAATCCTAGCTTAGATCATTGGAAAGCTGTAGAAAGACTGATGGGATATTTAAAAGGAACTAAAGATTGGTCTTTGAATTACAATGGAACTTCATGTGTTTTGGAAGCATTTTGCGATGCTAATTGGGTAACTGATAATGATGAGGTTAATTCTACTTGTGGCTTTGTTTTCACTATAGGAGGAGGAGCTGTTGCTTGGAAATCTAATAAAAAAAGTTGCATAGCTCGATTGACAATAGAATCAGAACTGATTGCATTAGAATTGGCAGGGCAAGAAGCAGAATGGTTACAAAATGTTCTTGCTGACTTGCCAATGTTTGATCAGAATATACCATCAATCTCTTTGAGATGTGATTCTCAGGCAGCAATTATTGTGGCTTTAAATAAACATTACAATGGAAAAAAAGACATATACGGCTGAGACATAAAGTGATAAGAGGATTGTTAGAAACCGGTGTATTATCACTTGAATATGTCAAAGCTGCTAAGAATATTGCTGGTCCATTGACTAAACCATTATGCGGAAAGTAGTTAATGAAACTGCTAAGGACATGGGTTTGAAGTGATCTAAGAACATAACCTTCTGGGTTCCTTACCATTGAAAATCTACTAGTAGATCGATATGGTTAAAAAGGTCATACAAAGGAAAGTTCTGAAGCTTGTATAGATCATATTTCAGTTTATAATCTGAATGATGTGTTCGAGATATTTGTTATTGAAAGATGTGTATGCTTCATTTGGAAGAGTTTAACTGGAGTTGATATACAAACATGTAACTTTCATGGAAAACAGATATGAACCTATATAATTTACAAATAATAAAGATTGAGATTTACATTTTCAATTCTTTGTACGTTTGTTTCAGGATGATATGTTGATTCAAGTCTTTAGAGACATCAACATTGAATACTCTTAATTTAGAAATAGAAGGGAAATCGAGCATGGTTATATGACAAAACATGATTGAATTTAATCCAACCAATCTTTCTGGAATTTGAAAGTTGGAATAGATAAGATGAGAAGATAAGATCGAGATTATAATAGAACAACGGGATTGAGATGAAATTGTTTAAGGCGGTGGATGAACTCTAACCAATCGAACTATATATTCAGCTCAATCCTTCTTCTTTGTGTGTGACATAAATACTCTTCTTCATTCTTCTTCCTGACGAACAACTTGATCTCACCATTGTTGGAGATTCAAGTGGCGGAGCTAAGTTTGTAGCTGCATCCTGCTGAAGAGTACACACCAAGAAATCTGAAGGAATTGTTTCTTAAGCTAAGTGATAATCATCACGACTCCGCTTAATCTTTCAGAGTTACGATTCATCTTCAAAGGCGACAACAATTGGCAGGTGGAGTTCTTATTGCTGTTCAGACACTTGTATCTTCAACTATTAGTGGGATCATCCACTCAATTATTAGAGGCCAACATCTGCTAATGCATGGAATTGTAGATCCATATGTGGAGGACATAGAAGACTTACGCTTTTGCATAGTTTTAGTGTGGTAGTCTCGTTGTGATTTAAGATTATGAGCTGGTTATAATCTATATATATTAGAAGAAGCTATTTGGGGCTTCCTAGGCCATCTAAGTCAGCATATTCCCTAAAATTTTACACACACCTATTATTATGACACGTTAGCTACTCCTCCAGCTCATCTTCCTCGACGTATTCCCTACGAAATTCTGATAAGCTACTGATTCCTCTTGATAGGATGAATAAAGAGAAACAATCAAGGACTAACGGAGTCGTGGGTCTGAACAAATGTGGCTAAAGAAAGGTTTAAGGAGCAAACACAGAGACTCTGAACCAGGAAGAGGATCTGATCTTTAATTCACAAACTGATTGCCGTTTTATTTATTGTTGTTGTCGTTTTATTTCAGATACTCTTATGTGGATGTATTTAAGTTGAACCCTAAGTTTGAAAACATTTAACAATTAATATCACATTACTCAGCCTAAACTTCTCCCCTCGCTCCTCTTCTTACCTCCATTTCTGTCTTCTTCTTCTCTAATTCTTCTTTTTCTTTCTTCGTCGAGTCTAATACTCTTTGTATTATTTGTTACAGACATAGCATAAGCTATCAAATTTCTAACTCCGACCTCCAAGTCGTGTTTACCACTTCCACGCTAACAAATATAAACTCCAAAATTGGAGATAGATCGTATCTTATATAAACCGAAGGCCATCCCTACGAAAATCCCAAAGCTCAACTTGAAGATCTTCAGCTTCTAATTCGACACTCTTTACAAACCTTTGGAATTGAGCAAACCGAGTTTTTAGAAATTCTATGGACTGAGGTAGCTTAAAGAGTTTCTCACAATCTTCTGGGCGCTCCTCCCTGAGACCTATTCCATCATCTTTGACATTGCCCAAATATCCAGCCTCATCTCCCAACTCTTCCCAAACTTCTCTTAAAGGATATGGTGATGTCAGAAATTATGCACATGTCACATTGAATCCTGTTGTTCGGTCAGTCTTCCAAATCCAACTCTTAAAGGATTTGGTCATATCAGAAATTTTCCACAGCATCACATTGAATCCTGCAGTTCGATCAGTCTTCCAAATCCAACTCTTATTTTTCATTGTTTTCCCAGAATAAAGCTCAATCATGCCTACGTCTTCTTCATGGGTTTTTTTCCCAGTCATGGATTTGTTGTGATCATCGAATTTTGGTTTCTCAATTTGAAATTTAGGTATATTTGTATATTGTGTGTGTTACAATGTTACTACAGCTCCAATTTCGTGGTAATGAGTAGACGATTTGTTTCTTTTACAGATTTGCGAAGTTATTCTTCCCACTTTTCATTTTCTGTGAACAAAAACTTGCTCCCTCCTTGGAACTTTATACATTTTCTGAAGTTAATGAGCTCAAATATCTCTCTATTCATATCGCTGTATCTTTCCTTCTGTTGAGTGCTAATTCGAGTACTAAGCGGTACCTCAAGTTAATGGGTTTGTTGTGCTTTTGTTCACTGTTGTTTGGGTTTGAAACTTAGGCCATTTTTCCTTTGAAATAGTTGAAATTGAGCACAACCTTCTGATACAGGAATATCGACATGAGAAGATCGATGATTACTTAACAATGAAGCTGTAGCGTCAAGCAAAGCGACGGCGTTGGGTGTAGTTATTATAGATCCTTGAAGATTTTCTTTTAATCTTATCTACTCGATTACTTTATCCTTAAGTTATTAGGTTTTCCTTTTTTAGTTCTATATAAAGCTTTGATCAACTTTGTTTTACAGTACAAGATTAATATCATAAAGTTTTGATTCATTGAGATCCTGATTCTAAGAGAATTAGTTGTTCCAATCTTTTATTCTTCGAGAACATTGGGTTGTTGTTATCGATTTCACAAGTTAACAGTTCAATTATTCTCTTCGTGCTCTATTTTCGTTTCTCTGTTTCAAGTTGAAATAAACTCTAAATTCCTTCATCAAAGGTATCAGAGCCAGTACTTTCCTTGGATTACAGTCATGGTTACTACTCGAACATCGAGTAAGGAAGTTGAAGAAACCAAGTATTCTATTGCTACTTGTCTTGCCGCTTTAGAAAAGTTGATGCTTCAACAGAACAAGAAATTAGAAGCTCAGGGAGAGATTTTACGAGTTTAGAATGAGTGATTAACATCACAGGGTGACCGTTTGATAGCTCAGGGAGAACACTTAGTGTCATAGGAAGCTTGTCTTACAGATAATATGACTCAAACATTCGCAGACATCATGATTTTAGTTAAACAAGCTGTACCAGCACTTACTGCTCCTGTGGATTCATCGTCTCCAGTTGTTGCCACAGAACAGTCTTCTCCTTCAAAAACACATCCCACTTTACCAAATCAAGTACTCACTACAGGGAACTTATCTGCGTTGCCTCTACTTACAGGTCCATACGAAGGAGTAACATGCCTTGAGAGAGTCAAATTTCTGCGGTTTAATGGTGAAGATACTCGGGATTGGATGTTTAAAGTAGAAGAGTTTTTTGAAGTCGATCAAACCCCAACAAATTGAAAAGTTTGTCTCGCATCCATTCACTTCTATGGCGAAGCAGCTACTTGACATAGATCCTTCATTCAATCTAATATTGGCTCGGGGATATTAAGTAATTGGAATACTTATAAGCTTGTTTTGATTGAACGCTTTGAAGATGTTATTGATGATCATATTGCTGAATTAAAAAACTTGTGTGAGACTAATGGGATTATGGATTATCATAACAAGTTTGATGTGATAAAGCTGAAGGTTAACTTTCCTGAACAATATTTAGTAAGCATATATCTCGCTGGAGTTCAAAACGATACACAAATGCATGTCCGTATGTTTCAACCATAGTCCATACGACAATGTTTACTCTTAGGACGTTTATTTGAGCAAGCAGACCCAGCACCACGACTTCCTTCGTCCTCCTTTATAGCACGCTCTAACTATCATAGTGGTACATTTCGAGAATCACATTCCTAGAAGAAAGAGCACATGGTTAAGCGAGATAATACTGTTGTTGTTGACAAGGGAAAAGGAAAAAGTTCTAGGCCAACACTTTCAGCTAAATTTATGAGTGAACGCTGAACTAAGGGACTGTGTTACTTCTGTGATGAAAAGTTTACTCCAGATCATTATTTGGTCAATAAAAAACGACAATTATCTAGTATGAATTTGGAAGATGATGCATCAGAATCCAATGAAGAAGAAACAGAGGTCAACCAAGTTGAAGAACCAAAAATTTCAGTTAGTGCAGTAACTGGAGTTAAAGATTATCAAAAAATGAAAGTGAAAGGATTACATGGGAAGAAAACATTGTTTGTTCTGATTGATTCTGGTTCCACTCATAATTTTATTGACCCAAAAATTGAAGCAGATTTGAGTTGTGAAATTTTGCCAATGACTAACGTTAGAGCTATCATTGCTGATGGGTCGAGATTGGCTATTCAAGGACTTATTCAAAATTTTCAGTGGGGTTCTCAACACCATACCTTCACCAATGATTTCATGCTTATACCATTGGCAGGTTGCGATGTAGTTATGAGAATTCAATGGCTGTGTACTCTCGGAGAAATTGGTTGGGATTTTAAGCTTTTGCGAATGCGATTTAAGCTCAATGGACAACGTGTAGTGTTACATGGGTTACAACATGGTTCTGTTCGAGAGGTTAAATTGCTCAAAACTTCAAAATCCAATGAAGAAGAACCTATGGCGATAGTCTGTGCTGAAGAAGTTACACCGAGTTGTAACATGATGTTATTTTTTGTTCACGGCGTCTTGACTCAGGACACTCCAAATCCAACTATTGTGCAGCTTAAGAAGGATTTTGAGACAGTTTTTGTAGAACCTACTGAGCTACCACCGTCCAGAGGAGTTCATGATCATTGTATACCACTTATTGAGGGTGAAAATCCTATTAACCAACGTCCTTATCGTTATGCCTTATATCAAAAGGATGAAATCGATAGAATCGTCTCTGAGATGCTACAGAGTGGCATGATTTGACCCAGTTCGAGTCCATTCTCTTCACCAGTGGTCTTAGTTAAGAAGAAAGACGGTAGTTGGCGCTTATGTTCAGATTTCCGAGGGTTGAACAATTTGACAATTAAGAACTGTTTTGTATACCATTGATTGAAGACCTTCTTGATGAGTTGGGAGGTGCTAAGTGGTTTTCTAAAATCGATTTGAGGGCAGGCTATCATCAAATTCGTATGGCTCCATGTGATATTCATAAAACCGCTTTCAAAACACATAGTGGTCATTACGAATACTTAGTTATGCCCTTTGCATTATTGAATGCTCCAGCAACTTTCCAACACGTGATGAAATCTGTTTTTAGGGAATTTTTACGGAAGTTTGTCCTCATATTTTTTGATGATATTCTTGTTTACAGTACCACCTTTGATGATCATGTTGTTCACTTAAAACAAGTCTTCGAAACTATGCCGTCTAACAAGATTTTTGCTAAAGAATTGGGGGTACAGAGGATTGAATATCTCGGCCATTTTATTGAAGAAAAGGGAGTTTTTATAGACCCAAATAAAGTACAAGCTGTACAAGATTGGAAACAGCCGCAGAATGTAAAGGACCTTCGTGGTTTCTTAGGTTTAGCGGGTTATATCGATGTTTTGTTAAGAACTTTGGTTCTATTGCTAGTCTGTTGACCGCTTTAACTCAGAAGGACTCATTCGTTTGAACTACAGAAGCCTAGTCTGCTTTCATTCAACTTAAAAAAGCATTGTGCTCTTCCCCAGTTTTAGCTCTTCCATTGTTCGATAAGCCATTCGTTGTCGAGACCGATGCAAGTGGTACAAGAATTGGTGCAGTGTTGATGCAGTATGGTCATCCTATTGCTTATATCAACTGCTTACTCAAGGGTAAACAGCTGCTCCTATCCATTTATGAGAAAGAACTGCATGCAGTGGTGTTTGCGGTTCAAAAATGGGGACATTATTTGCTACCTTCACACTTTGTCATTAAGACAGATCAGCGTAGTCTCAAATACTTACTAGAGCAACACCTTAACACTCCTCTACAATAATAGCTCCCTAAGATGTTAGAGTTTTGTTATGAAATTCAATACTAAACAGGGAAAGAGAACATTGCAGCTGATGCGTTGTCACATAAAGACGGTTCAGAAATTCTTCATATGGCTCTTTCAGCAACGGATTCTACCCTCTCGGTGACCGAGTCTGATTTGTTAGCTAAACTTCAAAGTTCTTATGATTCTGATTTAGCAAAAAAGTCATTGATCGATGAACTCAAGCTTAATACAACAGCCCGCCGTTTTTACTCTTGGACTCGTGACTTATTAAGGAGGAAAAGCAAGCTCGTTGTTCCGAATGTTGCAGGTTTGAAGGATTCGATATTACAGTGGTTACATTGTTCAGGCATTGGCGGTCATTCTGGTCGTGAAGTAACTCATCAAAGAGTTAAGTGTTTATTCTATTGGAAAGGTATGTCTAAAGATATTCAACATTACATACGAACTTGTGATGTTTTTCAATGTTGCAAATATTATTCTTCTGCATCTCCGAGACTATTGCAAACTTTGGACATTCCTCAAGCACTTTGGACAAATATTTCGATGGATTTTATTGATGGATTATCAATGTCCTTTGGCAAAAGAGTTATTTTTGTGGTGGTGGATCGATTAAGCAAATCAGCTCATTTCATGGCTCTTATTCATCCTTATTCGGCAATCACAGTGGCTCAGTTGTTTCTCGACAATGTGTTTAAGCTTCATGGCTGTCCTAGAAGCATTGTTAGTGATCGAGATAAGGTTTTCCTTAGTGATTTTTGGCAGGAGTTGTTTAAATTACAAGGTGTTGTTTTAAACATGTCAAGTGCATATCACCCTCAAAGTGATGGCCAAACAGAAGTTGTTAATCGTTGTTTAGAAACATATTTACGATGTATGACAAGTGATCGTTCTCACCTTTGGAGTAAATGGCTTCCTCTTGCTGAATATTGGTACAACACTAATTTTCATACTTCAACAAATCACTCCTTATGAAGCAATATATGGACAGCCTCCTCCAATCCATTTACCTTACTTGCCCAGTGAGTCTAAAGTCGCTTAGAATCTGCAAGATCGTGAAAATATGCAGCTCATATTAAAGTTTCTTTTGATGCGGGCACAACATCGTATGAAACAGAATGCCGATAAACATAGAACCGAGAGAGAGTTTGAGATTGGTGAAATTGTTTATGTCAAGTTCTAACCTTATAGATAGCAATCTGTGGTGTTTCGATCAGGTCATAAACTCAGTCCCAAGTAATCTGGACCTTACAAGATCGTTAATAAATACACAAAGGTAGCTTACAAGCTAGCGTTACCTTCATCTTCTCAAATTCATCCGGTCTTTCATGTTTCTCTGCTTAAGGTGTTAGTCGGTAATGTTCCCACCTCTACTTCTTTGCCCTCACTGCTTTCCGATGTGCTCATTAAAGAGCCTGAGTGCATTTTAGAAAGAAAGATGGTACAGCGACAAGGCAAGGCTGCAACGATGGTGTTGATTAAGTGGCAGCACAGTCCCGAATCTGAGGCTACTTGGGAGCTTCTTTTTGATATTAAGAAACGTTTTCCATCTTTTGAACCTTGAGGACAAGGTTCTTAAGCGAGAGGGATTTGATACAGGAATACCGACATGAGAAGATCGATGATTACTTAACAATGAAGCTGTAGCGTCAAGCAAAGCGACGGCGTTTGATGTAAGTTATTGAAGATTCTTGAAGATTTTCTTTTAATCTTATCTACTCGATTACTTTATCCTTAAGTTATTAGGTTTTCCTTTTTTAGTTCTATATAAGGCTTTGATCAACTTTGTTTTACGGTACCAGATTAATATCATAAAATTTCGATTCATTGAGATCCTGATTATAAGAGAAATAGTTGTTCCAATCTTTTGTTTCTCGAGAACATTGGGTTGTCGTTATCGATTTCACCAGTTAATAGTTCAATTGCTCTCTTCATGCTCTGTTTTCGTTTCTCTGTTTCAAGTTGAGATAAACTCTAAATTCCTTCATCACCTTCACTACTATCTTCTGTATGTTTCAAAAAATTTGGCTGCCTGTTGTTTTTCTGATTGCTTGAGTTCGGAAACAGATCATTCTTCTTCTCTTGGATATGTCGATCATGACTGTCATGTTTATGGGTTATTTTTCCATTGTGATTGAATGTAGGTTTCTCAGTTTAATTCGACTGCTAAGTGGTAACTCAAGTTAATGGGTTTGTTCTGCTTTTGTTCACTGCTCTTTGGGTTTGAAGCTGAAAATCAGACAGAGTTTCTAGCACTGCTGAGTGCGCTATAGCATGGCTTTGTATTACTCACTACTTAATCTTATAACAGTCATCTAGATTTTATGGTGTTTAATTGTGTTCTTCATGTCTGTAGAGGTTAAAATTCGTTATAAGTTTGAGGAAGAAGAGAAGGAAAAACTGCAGAAGCTACATCAAGAGTGAGTTTGGTTTTAGGTCCACTAATGAGATTTATAGATATTGTTTTTTGGATTGAGTTTCATCGGTTTTTTTGTGCTTACAGGGAAGAGGAGTTGCAGCTAGAGAAGCGTAACAAGAAGAGAAAGATTAAAGGATCCTCCCCCTTATCTTTTGCTGAAGATTTTGAGAATGGCAGTGATGAAGATGATGGAGAAAACAATAAGTGGATTGATTCTTGACTATGCCAGTATAACATTAGTGCCAATTGTGGTTGTGACAGGCTTAGGTGTGAAAGATGCTGTTGTTAGATTGTAGCATTGCAACTTTTACCTCTTTTTTTGTTTTAAAGTTGAGCAAATTTGGAGAAATTAATTCTGCAATTGCATTGGATGCTTTCTTGGTTGTTGGAGCTTTTGAGATGTAGATAAATTGCTGGCACAGTAGTCTTAATTCCTGAGTTTACATATTTGTTAACTACTATTATGTACACTATTTATGCAGAAAGTTCTGGGACATTGAGCTTACGCTATGGAAAATTGGCAAGGACCCCTCAATTGAAACTAATTTCTTACCTGACAGGCGATTTCTTGTTTTCTTGTTCTCCTTCATCTTCACTGTCCGCTTTTGCAGTAAGTTTTAACTTTAGCTGTGGTGTTTTGAGGTTGCTGTTTCAGTGAGCGGGAGGCAGAGGAACAAGCTGAACATCAAAGGCTGAAGACGCAGTGGCTTCGTGAACAAGAGCAGATTAAAAGTTGTCCACGTTACAGTTGCTTATAATTCACTTGATTCAAGGAAGATTATCTAACTCTACTTTTTGTGCATTTCAGACGAGCCTCTTGAGATTACTTACAGTTACTGGGATGGAACAGGCCATAGATGAGTTATCCAGGCAAGCACAAGGCACATCAGATAGTTAGGGAAGCTGAGGATCAGACAGAGTTTCTAGCACTGCTGAGTGCGCTATAGCATTCGCAGCAAGTTCTACACATCGACTCTCTGTTGTGTTTCCCTTTCCCAGATTCCTTTAACTGCAACAGTGTTCTATTGGAATTTCGAATCCTTTTAAGTTTGGATCGGACAACAAACAAACTAACGTTTGTTTCTCTCTTGATTAAATCGAAAAAGCCCTCTGTTTTCTTCTCTATTTTGTTCGTTAAATGAAGCAGAGAATAATACTCTGTTTTTTTTTAAAACCAAAACCACATATCTTTATTAATCATCAAATCTGAGTATATATGTTTACAACACACACTTTCATC
>OVBA01000125.1:0-97741 GCA_900406435.1 Lepidium aucheri | reverse complement strand
TCTCCCACTGATGTGCTCGATCCCCAAGAGAAAAGGGAAAGAGTCGAAGCTGCAATGCATCCTTGCTCACTCCATTGATTCGAGTGAGCGAGCAGAGCCTCTCGAACTCGTCTAGGTGGTCGAGTGGATCCTCCGAGGGCAGACCGTGAAACTTATTATTTTGCACCATTGATATGAGACCACTCTTGATCTCGAAGTTGTTGTTCTGGATCGCCGGNAATACAGCGAGGGCGACGAGTGGGGTTCTGTGCCCGCGCCTGATGGGCAGCTTCATTGACCAACGGAGGAGTACCATCCGATGTCGTGCTAGGTGTAGAGTTATCAAGATCCGGTTGTGGTTGCTGTAATCAAAATACTTCATCCATAAATCGCATAAAAAGATAAACAAGTACCTTAAGATCCAATAAAAGCAACAATGAAAATTAGAGAGAGTTTCTACTTTGCTAAAACATCAGATAATGATAAAAATGACAATCTGAGGGTATTTATAGCATCCTTAGCTTAAACCTAATCACTAAACTGACTTGGAGTTTTTAACCAGAAGTATACTCCTCGCCTGTCTTCGGCGAGCTTAGACGGCGAGGACTGGTCTTAAAGTGGTCCTCGCTGGTTAGTGCCGAGTTGAACGATTCGAGTGATTTAGGTTGAGCTTCCCTCATGATGGATAGGTCGAGGTAGGTGACCGAGGCTTTCCTTCTGTCAGCGAACAGAGTGATCCTCGCCAGTGAACCGCGAGGNNNCCTAAAATAGTACTCTAAAACCGTTAAAAATCACACTCATCAGTATCCTATGGGTGCAAAAGTTCGGAGATATTCCTCTAATATCCTGAAGGTATATCCTATAGCCTTCCTAAAACATTTAAGCTCAGTCAATAACATGTTCAATTCATCATCACTCAAAGCATCATTGACAATCACAGGATAAGTGGAATTGGAGCCCAGAAAAGCGTACCTTAGCCCTGCAGGAAGTGGTTTTAATTCCACTTTGGGTGCTTGTAGTTTAGACAAGTCATCAGTGAGTGCAGGTGTAGTGCATTCGAGTGCGTGCAGTTCGAGTCTTGGAGTTGAATCTGGTGCTGATACACTCGAGTACAGACTCTCCTTAGAACGTGTTTCATCCAGTTCTTCAATAACCTTTGAACTTCTGACTGGCTTGTGAGAATCCAGTAGCTTCCCATAGTACTCAGCTTCTCCACTCAAATATCCCTCAGCGGCTGGCTTAGTCAATGCAATTTGTAGTTGGTCTTCAGCTGCCAACTCCGCTAAAATCTCATCAGCCAATGCATTCATTTCTTGAACTGAGAATACCTGACCCTCAATTGTTGGTTTCTTAATGGCATCGTTGATGTTGAATTTCATCTTGATATCTGGACCAAGATTTACCTCGATAACCCCATTCCTTACATCAATTAGCGCACCTGCTGTAGCTAAGAAAGGTCTTCCAAATAGCAGGGGGTCTTTAGGCTCTTCTTCCATTTCCAGAACGACGAAGTCTGTTGGTATCTCAACTCNTGGCCTATCTGCTAGAACCAACGAGATCTTGCAAGGTTTGTAGTCGACAAAACCTAACCTTGTTGCAACTGAATGAAGCATAAGGCTGATTGAGGCGCCAGTATCGCAGAGACACTTGCTGAATGACATAAGTCCAAGCGAGCAGGGAATTGTGAATGTTCTAGGATCACCAAGCTTTTTCGGCACTACCTTCCTCTAGATTATGACACTGATCTCAAGCGTCAACACTACCATTCCCTCGACTTCTTGAGTCCTCTCCTTAACTGCTTCTTTCAGAAATTTTTGGTAAGGAGGTATCACCATGAACGCCTAAGATAGGAATCTTCACCTCGATATCCTTCATATGCTCGTCAAAAAGGGCTTTATACTTCTCTGTCAAATCCTTATTGAACCTTTGAGGGAAAGGCAGTTTGGGTTTGTAAGGTGGTGGAACAAAAGGTTTGCTCTTCTGTTGAACTGATGTAGGTGGTTGTGTATCTGAAACACTGGGTTTTGGTTCAACATGATCCGATGTATCTGACTTAGCTTCAGGCGTGGAATCTTCAGCAGACTGTGGCTTAGGAACAGCTCCAACTCTAGTTTCCTGTTCAAGTATCTTGTCTGCAGTGGAAGTTTTCGTCTGACCAGCGATGTGAGAATCCTCCCCCTCCAGAACCTTACTGTCCTCATTATCCTTGGAATCCTTTGCTCGAATTAGCAGCTCACGTCCACTTGGCAGAGTGATAGCGTTGGGGTGATACTCTTTTGGATTGGGAACTGCTTTCCCTGGAAGTTGCCCAGTCGTCTTCACAGAAGAAGTTGATGCTTGTTGACTCTCCACATACTTAAGTCTTGCGTATGTCTCAAACTTGCAGTTGAGATCATTGTGAGAGGTGTCAATCTTGGAATGCACCTCAGTAAACTTCAGCGTGATTTCAGTAGCTGACGCTTTCTGCCCTTTACGTATCTCTTGTAGCAATGTCAGAACTTTAGGTGGTTGTGTTGCAGTTGCTTGAGCTTGCGCTTCATACCCAGGAGGCACGGTCGGAGTTTGCTGGTAACTTTGGTGATATGGCTGCTAAGGGGCAAAAGGTTTGGAGTGAACGTTCTTGGGTTTAGGTGGGTAGACTTTGTCTTGGGGATTTGCTACGTTGGTACTCCAATATGAGAGGTTGGGGTGTTGCTTGTAGTTGTTGTACTGCTTGTAACCACCTCCTTGATTATGTAGATAACTAATCTCTGAAACCTAATCATCATCCTCGTCTTGAAGATGCTCATCACTAGTCATAAAGTGAACATGTTTCTGTTGCACCAGCAGCATCTTGTCTATTTTCTCGTTCAGGGTCTTCAGCTCCTTCCTACTGATTGTGTCTGTATCCACTGTACCACGTATGGTCTTATCATAGTGCTCATTATACTACCCATCTGCCTATGCCAAATTCTCAACTAACTCCCAACCTTCTTCCACATCTTTGTTTAGGAAATTTCTGATGTTGGCAGTATCCAAGAGCCTTCAGATGTTAGGATGAACACCTTTGTAAAGGTTGCTAAGCAACGTTTCTTGAGCGTAACCAAGATGAGGGCACTGGGTTTGATAAGTTTTGTACCACTCCCATGCTTCAGCAAAAGGTTCATGGTTTTGCTGTGTAAAGCTCGAGATAGCACTCCTGAGCTTTGCAGTGCGAGAGTTCGAGAAGAACTTACTCTGAAAAGCAGTTTTACAGTCAGTCCAAAAAGTAATGGATCCTTGTGGTAAATGCTTTTCCCAAATGCGGGCTTTATCTTCGAGTGAGAATGAAACAGCCTAAGTTTAAATGCATCCTCACTGACACCATTAAGCCTTTGCAGACCACAAATGTGCTCGAACTTGTCTAAGTGATCAAGAGGGTCTTCAGAGGGTAGTCCATGAAACTGCCTATTCTGGATCATGGAGATGAGACTGCTCTTGATCTCGAAGTTGTTGTTCGAAATAGCTGGAGGCATGATTCCATGTCTCTGGGTATGAGTGCTTGGTGCATCTCCATCTCCGATTATTTGACGCCTCCTCTGTCGAGGTCCATCCACAGGAGGTGGGTCGGTATGCTCAAGTGGAATTTGTTGTGTTTGCGAGTTTGCTGGTGGATTTATTTCAGCTGGATCTTCTGGTGCAGTTTCTAGTTGATGTTTCTTTGCTCCTAACTCGCATGGAAGTTGGTCAATAGTGTCAAGAGGTTAGAGTAGATTATAACTCCCCTGTGAACGTGTCTGCATATAATTCGTGAATCAACTCAAATATTAGGTTGTATCGGACTCACTGAATGTTGAAATCACCTGAAACAGAGACAAAAAACAGTATCACAGGTGAGTAAGTAACAAGAAACAAAAACAACTTGAGCTTAGAAAGTTAACAATCCTAAATGTAACTAACAGAAACCCATTTGGCAACGACGCCAATTTGATAACAAGATTTTAGTATATTTTTCAAATCCTATTACACTAAAGTGTCAGCGTAGTATAATAGGTATCAATCTAACTGGGTGTGTAGTTATCACTCAGAATGCAGTAAACTATCCTAATTCAAGGCAATCAAAGTTTGGTTTGTCTAACAACCTAGGTCGTACTTAAAATAAAAATGAACAAATCAATTTGCAATAATAAAGAAATTAAAACGAAGCAATAAGCAGCAATGTCAAAAGTGAGTTTAACGCAAGGTAAGAAAACAGGTTCATGAGGAGTGAACATCACGGATCAGTGTGACTCTTAGACCAATCAGGCGCTTGACAACACTCAATAAAGCTAATCTCTAGGCACTAAGAACGATAACAATGAATCCACTCTCGTGGCAAACAAACTCGAGTTGACTACTAACAGACCCTATCCCCATAGGCGTTGTATAATCTACCCGGCATGAATGATCAACCCGCTTAGAGCTAATTCACACCTTGGACATTCGATCCCTCGAGCCGAGTGTGTAAATCCCTTGAAGTGGTTCAGTCGGACGCTCTATCAAACACCGATCAGATGCTAGAGTGTCTCAGAACAAGCTCTAGTTGATCAGAATAGAGCTAACAATTAACACACCAAAACAGAAGAGATCCTTACAATTCTAACCTCAAGCAACCTAGAAAACGTAAGGTTCACGCTGATCTAGCTCATCCTCAAGAGCCCTAGGTAACTACTCGGAATTTGTGAAATTAACGCTAAACACGAAATTCATATTAGCCAACATAGATCTAACACTCGAATGAGAATTGAAATCAACACTGAACGTAAAAACTGAATTGCATAACAACGTAAAACTCAAATCAGATTTGTTCTGGAATTACAAAGAGCTAATGTGTGCTCACTCACGAAAAAATAATAATTACTCGACAAAAACTAGATAGATCCCCAAAATCATCCCCACTCGAATTATACAGAGAACTCAGCACAAACACAAGTAAAACTCCGCCTAGTAGCAAAAAGGCCCAATTTTTAGTGGATCTTGAAACCAAGCTCGATCTAGACGCTGATCAGGTCCATGATCAGAAACCTTGCATCTCAAGATAGGACAGCTGAACTGCAGTTCCAGTGCAACAAGGGTAGATCGATTCTAAGCCTACAGTTTGAGTTTGTCATGTTTCCTCCACTCCACTCCAATTCAAGTATGATGGGACTCGATCTGTACTCGAGCATCCTCTTTTGTTTCCATGCTCCAACGACACTCCAAGTGCTGCAACTTTGCATCTCTTCTCAGCCACTAGTCTAGAAAACTCCATTTTTGCACTTTCAGTACCTAAAATCCCCTTGAATGCAATATGCATGCTGATGCAAATGAATGAAGCTATTTTGAACTCTAAAATGACGATAGTATATTAGATATGCATGCAAAAACGGCTAATTAGAACTCCTTAAATGTGCTAAAAACCATACATATCAGCCATGCACCTCTCTAAGTATCAAGTCCCTCATTGATCCTTGTGGTATGCACAACCTCTTTTCCCGAAACAAGTACCCTTCATGGATGTAATATGACACCAAAAGATCCTTTCTTGCAATCTTGATAAATGTCTCCAAAGTCTGGATCCTCATTGTAGTTGTTCTTGATGAACTCGAATCCTAAAACGTTGGCGTCCATGATGGTGATGAGGTTGTGCCATCTAGAAAGAGCATCCGCTACTACATTCTCCTTTCCCTTCTTATACTTGATCACGTAGGGAAATGTCTCCACGAATTCTAACCACCTTGCATGCCTCTTCTTCAGATTGGTCTGACCCCTCAAATGCTTTACAGTTTCATGATCGGTGTGAACCACAAACTCTTTCGCTAGTAGATAGTGTTGCCAAACTTTTAAGGTTCGAACCAATGCATATAACTCCTTGTCATATGTTGGGTAGCTGAGAGTGGCTCCACTTATCTTCTCACTGAAGTAAGCTATAGGTCTTTTTTCTTGAGTCAACACAGCTCCAATTCCCAACCCGGAGGCATCACACTATACTTCACAGGTCTTCTCAAAATTTGGCAAAGCCAAAACCGGAGCCTTGGTGAGGCATGACTTCAGATCGGAGAAGGCTCTTTCTTTTGCTTCTCCCCATTTGAATGGAACATCCTTCTTGATCACGGCTGTAAGAGGAGCAGCTATGGTGCTAAAGTTCTTGACAAAGCGGCAGTAGAAGCTTGCTAAGCCGTGAAAGCTCCTTACATGACCGATTGATGTAGGTGTTAGCCATTCTTGCATACCTTTGATCTTTTATTGATCTACACGAATTCCCTCTGAACTTATGACAAAGCCTAAAAACACAAGCTCATTAGTGCAAAAGGTGCACTTCTTAAGGTTCGCATAGAGGCTTTCTTGTCAAAGAGTCTCTAGTACCTGCTTAAGGTGCATTAAGTGATCGGATAAACATGAACTATAAACAAGAATGTCATCAAAATACACAACAACAAACTTACAGATGTAAGCCCTTAGGACTTGGTTCATGAGTCTCATGAATGTGCTTGGTGCGTTGGTGAGTCCAAACGGCATCACAAGCCACTCATACAAACCTTGTTTGGTTTTGAAGGCGGTTTTCCACTCATCACCTTCTTTCATTCAAACCTGATGATAACCACTCTTGAGATCTATTTGGAGAATATGATGGCTCCATGAAGTTCATCTAGCATATCGTGTAAACGTGGAATAGGATGGCGGTACTTGATGGTGATGTTGTTAATTGCACGACAGTCCACACACATCCCCCATGATCCATCCTTCTTTGGCATGAGCAATACTAGAACAGCACATGGACTAAGGCTTTCACGGATGTATCCTTTGTCTAATAGGTCTTGAAATGTTCGCTCTAGTTCATTAGCTTCTTGCGGATTAATGCGGTAAGCCGCACGGTTTGGTAGTGCTGAACCAGGAACGAAGTCAATCTGGTGTTCTATGCCTCGAATTGGTGGTAAACCAGCTGGTGTTTCTTCTGGAAGCACGTCTTTAAATTGCTCTAAGAGCTCACGGATTCTTGGTGGAAAATCTGCACAAGACACCTCAAGACACACATTCTCTTTGCAGAGCATTAGTTGCAAGGTTTGCTTGGCACACAAGGTCTTCTCTATAAAACTTGGAGTCACAAAGAGAGAAGTTTTACTAACCTTGGTGGACTGAACCATTTTCATCTGAAGCTCATGCACTTGTGCTGGTGTTAAAGGTGCTAAGCTATACTTGCGTTTGTCATGCACGATCGAGTAGAAGGTTGTGCGACCATTGTGTAATGCCTCTATTTCAAACTGCCATGGTCTGCCAAGTAGAAGATGTCCAGCTTGCATGGGAGCTACATCACATAGTGACTGGTCTTGGTATGTTCCAATACTGAAAGGCACGGTTACTTGCTCAGACACTTTGATCTCTACTTTTTCGTTAAGCCATCTCAAGAGGTATGGTCTTGGATGCTTTGTCGTGGTAAGACCTAATTTCTTAACCAAAGACTTGCTAGCCACGTTAGTACATGAACAAATATCTATAATGAGACTGCATACCTTGCCACTTATAGTACATCTTGAGTGGAAGATGTTTTCTCTTTGTGCGGTTTCATCCGGCACAACCATAGAACTAAGAATGCGGCGAGCTACAAGGAGATCTCTTACATCCGGGTAGGTTACAGTCTCCTCAGCCTCTCCTACTTCTTCATCTACCTCCATCTCGTCCTCATCTTGTGATTCATACTCTCCTCCATTGGTGACAATTATTGCCCTTCGGTTTGGACACTCTCTAGCCATATGTCCGCGACCTTGACACAATGTCACGAGTTCTAGTAGTATTTGAAACTTTACTAACCTCAGGTCTTCGACTCTTAGCTGGTTCTTGTTCATCTCTCTTGTAGCGACTATCTTGCTCAATAGTTTTGCCTTTGTCTTGTGGCCTAGTGGCGGGTGCAGTCCAAAAGTTGTTGTTCTTGGTGCGGTTGGATGCAGCCATCTTTCTCTTGATGTGTTGCTCAGCTTGTATGGCAAAGTGCAGCAACTCTATCAACTCATGATATGGCTGCCTCTCCACTTTTCTTGCTATTCGGTCTTGTAGACCATCCAAAAATTGAGCCATAATAGTCTCCTCTGGTTCTTCAGTTTCCAGCCAATTCTTCAAGCTTTCAAACTCTTCAAAGTATTCCTCCACAGACCTATTTCCATGCACCAACTTATGAAACCTTTTTGTAAGTCTCTATGGAAATAAGGAGGCACATACATTTTCCTCAAATTAAACTTCATCTATTCCCAAGTGGTCACTTGGTTGTAGTGATGGTGTCTACGTTCGGCTATGTCACGATCCCACCATGATAAGGCGTTGTCTGTGAGTTGCGCAGCAGCAAAGCTCACTCTCTTGTGATCAGCATAGTTATAGCATTCAAAGATGTATTCCATCCTCTTCTCTCAATCCAAGTATGCTTCTGGATCAATCTTACCGGCAAATGTGGGTGCGGTAAGCTTCGGGTCAGTACTAGCGCGTACCGGGTCCTCTTGTTCGCGTCCACAGTGTTTTGGATCCCTCATTCGTGTGGTACGGTATCTAGGAGGTGGATCATCAGGGTCTGGATCAAATTCTTCCTCCCCACATGCGGGTGTTACCCGATCTTGGCTCCAAGCAATCCATGCGTGTGTTGATGGCTTGTAGTTGAGCTTAGAGCTGAGCCAATATCTCAGCTAGATCTGGGGTACTAGTTTGTTGCTCCATGTGGCTGCACACGAAAAATATGCGGTTACTTTTTTTTTGTAAATACGTGAAAAGGAAAAAAAAACACACACAAAATGGAAATCACAAAAAAGGAAAAACAACTAATTTTCTCGTCTTCTACAATTGAAAACTAAGAATCCTAGCTGTCACATACAAAATATAACTCGGACCTAAGCAAACAATGATTGATTCAACTCGGAATTCGAATCTAGCAACATATGCAAGATTGGTGAAGGATTTAAATAAATAAAACAAAACAAAAACGAAAGACAAATATAGATACAACCTTCTAGGAAACCTTTGGCTCTGATACCGAAATGATACACGCCTCAAGGTGCTTCTCTAAGGTTGATGGGAATGGATTCTTCTTCAAGGGAACCGAATGTACTTCCTTGAGAAGATGTTGCGTTTGGCGGAATTATGGTGGACTGAGGAGTGATCCACAAGAAGAATGGAAAGCTTCTTGATATNTGATACACTCAAACACACTTCTGATCAAGGGGAATCCTCACGAGATCACTTGGTGTGGTTTGCACGTTTAGACAAAGCGGCTAAGCTTCCAACGGCTATGTTTTTTTCTATCTAGAAAAAGTTTAATCTTTATTGATAATCAAGTTAAAAAGTTATACGGCTGCAAGAGGACCTTATATTATGGTCTATCAGCTAGCCCTAGGGCCGACTCAAAACAAAAGAAACAAAACAAAGATGGGTCGCAGCCCATTAACAAGCAAACAAAAAACAAAAATGCAAAACAACTAACTTAGAGTTCGGTTGTGGCCTTGCTTCACAAGCTGAAGCCTTGGCCACTTATTAAACGAAATTAAAAGGCCTATGGACTCTAGGACTCTCTATTCTAAGAGGCTGGAGCCATTGGGCTTGGTGGCCCTGCAAAGACATTTATATTAAACACAAAACATACCTTGTTGGACCGAATGAAAGGCCAAGCCTTGTTGGTTGCTTCCAGCTCAATTCTTGACGGTTCTTGGCCCTCTTGATCAGCTTCTTGAATGTCTTGAATGCCTTGGTTCTCTTCTTGATGTGTTGTTTGGTCTTGGTCTAAGTCATTTGTCTTCTTTGCATTTCTTGAAAACACTTCAACATGGCTCTTGTCAATTTTGGTGCGGTCCAGTGAAGAAGCATCCTCTTCTTTGCTTAGCACTTCAGCCACAGTTTCTCCTAGTTGCTCCCTAAGCTTGCGTGCTCTAGCTCTGGTTATGGGTCTGCTTGGTTCTATTGGTTTGATGCCCTCATCACTTGAGAGATGTTTATGTGTGTTTCCTCTGTTCATGTTCCTCATTTTCCCTATGTTTTACGTTTTGATTCATTACCAGTGGGTGTAGGATTTGTTTCAGACAGAATGTTTCTATTAGACGCTTGTGATGGTGTCTCTGCAGTACTGGTAAGTGTTTTGAGGAGATAGTTTTTTTTTTTTGAATTCAATCCTTGTTATGGTTGTCTCTTTAGTAAAAGGAATACTCTTCGAAGATGCAGCCAGGTCTTGTATTTTATTCGGGTTTCTGTGATATATTTTTTGTTCATTTCCTTGTGAACAAAGTCTTGGTAAAGTCTCCCTCAAGGTAGAGTTGTTGATATTGTTGTTGTGGCACGATCTCTAACCGTTAGATTATTTTGAGATATGATATTACTCACAGCATTCCATCCTCTTTTCTCTCTACTTAAACGTAAATCCTAAAATTTCATCTTCCTAAACCTTTCGTATGCCTAGACCTCCCACCTTCTTTCTCAAATACTGAAGAGAACCAATCTCACGTCTCCTTAATCTATCTAAATATCTTCTCCTTATGAAGTCTTCTCTCCCATCTCTGACGATAAATTAGATCTGTTTGGAGATTCCTTGAACAGCGGATCTATGTGCGACACTTCTGAACATCTCAAGGTAAACACAACAATAATGTTGTTTTATTTTTGTCAAGGTGTTTTGAAGGCGGTGGTTGCGGCAGAAACGTAGCTGGATTGTGGAGCGATGTGTATTGTCACCTTTTGTATTTGTGCAGAGCACAATTGCTGTATCTTGGGTTTTTCACAACGCAGGTCCACTTGTGTTTAATGGATCATATTTGCTTGTTGGACCAAAGAAGGTTGCTCACATACCATTGTCTTTCAAATAGTGGGATTTTATTATGGTTTTTAATGTATTTTACTAGCATAAACTAATTTCAATCTTTTTTTTATGCTAGGAAAACTATGAAGTTGAAGCAATTTTGTGATTGTTAAAAGGCAAAGACTAGAGGAATCAGAAGTCCAAGAGTTTTTACCAAATTAATTTTGTATATTAGTACGTAACTAGAATTTTTTATTTTATTTTGTTACATTGGTTTTAAGATGTAATGAAAACAATATATATAGTATTGGATAATATAAAAATGAAATATTCATACATAGTGTTTTCTATTTTGCTATGACATGGTTTTAATAGCGTTATTTCCATACTAAATAAAGTTATGATCTAATATCATAGCGATGAGAATTAGTTATCACATAGTTTATTACAGCATTACAAAATTGTTATTGTAGAATGAACTACCATAGTACGTTAATTGACTTATCATATTATTTTAAAAATAAATCGATGTGCTATAAAGATAAAAATAAAGGCATTTGATTGTTACTATGATATTTTACCTATCATAGCATACACGAATAATGCTATCGTATATGTCGAACCTACCATAGCTGCCGATGTCATAGTATTTGAGAAAACGCTATATAACATGTATGATAGCATATTTTCCGCGCTAACAATGTGTGTTTTTCTTTTAGTGGTTGTTATGTTCCTCGATTGAAGTCTAAGTAGATGCGTAAGCTTTGTCTTGTGTGAGTTGTTATGAGTTTGTTTTGAGCTCCAGTTTTTTCTCTAGTTGTGTCTCAGTAGTTGCACTGGATTGATTAAATATAAGAAAAACATAAGTTACTCAAGTCAGGTACATTTATTACTCTATCTTATCGACTTTTCATGATTCAGGATCTCAGAGAATCCTTCAGTGGATAGAGGTTTCATTTTAATGTCAACAGTTTTCTATTTCTCTAGAGTCGTTGTTTCAACGTAATTTTGTTGGTGACTTGAAGTCATATTGGCTTTGTTTTATTCAATTAATTTTAGTTTTTCCTCATGTCCTAGTAAGCTTGGAGGAGATTCTGTTGTAAGCCACAAACATTTAGCCTTTTGTGAGTGAGCCTATGGCAGAAGAAGCATGACTTATTTACCCTCTAAAATTCAAAGTTGACTTTGATAAATTTTCCGTCCGAGAATCAAAAAGCTTTGGTTTGTCTTAGAGGATCCTTGATATCATAAAGCACTTTGACTCTGATGTATTCATGAAGTAAGGTACGGTTTGGATCATAATCAATTTATATTATTTCCAGTATGGTTTGAGCTACTGCATGGAATAAGTCCATCATGTGGTGATTAACTGGTATACTATAAAATCTAACCCTATTTGGTACATTTTCCAAGGTTTGGTTGTCTTGCATGTCCTCTTTATTGGCAACAATTAGTCCCCAACGCTAAATTTCCACAAACTTAGCGGTGTATCTGAGAGAAGGGATACATCTGAAGAGAACTTGAACTAAAAAACGGTGAAAGTTCAGTTAGTACTCAATCTTAGGAATCCAATTGATCGAGACAAGGAGAACTATGTTCCAAGAGAAATTTCAGCTAATACTTGATCTTCTAGTGCAAACAAGAAACCGAATACAAGGTCCATAGTTTGGGATCACTACACAAGAATAGAAGACAAACGTAATAAATGCAAATATCATTACTGCGAGAAGATTTTTTGTTGTGCCGCATCATCTAAAACTTCAATTTTGCAAAAACATTTGACTACTTGCAAGCAGTTCAAGGCATGGCAACAAAGTCAATCTCAACAAATTATTGCTCAAGATGGAAATCTTAAAGACGTAAAAATTTTCTGATGATGTTTTTAAAAAGGCTTCTAATAACATGCTTGTGTTATGACAACTTTCGCTTGCATTTATTGAAAGTATTGGTGACATTTTTTTAGCCGTGTTAAGCTCTACAAGCCTCTTTCAACAAGAACAATTATTGGAGACATTGTTGAGAAGTGTGAGGCAGAGAAAGCAACTTTGAAAAATTGGTTGCTACTATTAAGCCAAGAGTATTTATTACCATTAACATGTGGGTTGCTCAAGTTATAGGTGCTAGTTACATGGTGATTACAATTCATTTTATTGATGAAAATTGGCACTTAAGGAAGTTTATCATTGGCTTTAAGTACATCACAGATCATAAGGCTCAAAACAATAGCATTTGTTCTTCTTGAGCGTTTAGCTAAATAGGGTATAAAAAATTAAGGTCTTCACCATCACTAACGACAAGTGATTGAGGAGTGATGCATTGGTTTTAGAAGGGGAAATTATACATATGAGGTATTATGCTCACATCATCAATTTGATTGTCAATGAAGGATTGCAAGACTTGGATGGTAATGTGTCAGTCATTCGCAATGCAATACAGTATGTGTGATCTTTTGTTTGAGCTGAGATCTACATGTAAGATGATTAGGGGAAGTTTTCTTTGGTTTCCAAAACAATGTGGAATTCCATTTATTTAATGTTAAAAAGAGCTGTTAAGTTTAAGTTAGCATTTAATAAGATGGGAGCTGAAGATATGTTGTACAATGACTACTTTCTAGAAGTGGAGAATGGGAAAACTAGTACTGGACCTCCGAGTATAATTGATTGAAATGCAACAGATAGGTTAATGAAGTTTCTAGTTATCTTTTATCAGTCGACTCTAGTTGTTTCTGCATCTACTTCTATTTGCTCTTGTAAGTGTTATGGTGAGATAATGACTATAGAGAAGGACCTGGTGTTATTGAGCAATAGCTTAGATAAAGATTTGAGGTCGAAGGTTGATGGTATGAGACAGAAATTTGACAAGTACTAGGGTGGAATGAAGCAAATCAATAGACTTTTGATTGTTGCTATTGTATTTGATCCAAGGAAAAAAATGCATTTTGCTAAGATGTGTTTTTAGAAAATCTATGGTATAGAGAGTTTAGAAGCTAAAGAAATGTATAATTCAATATTTGGTGTTATGTGTTCTCTATTCAAAGAGTATGGTGCTAACAAAAAGGATCAACGTCACCATCATCAAAGCCAAACCACACATTTTCTAGTAGTCAAGATCATGTTGAAGGTGATACCATTGAGTTAGTAGTCGATGATCTGGGGTATGAAAGGATGAATTTCCCTTACAAGGAGATGGTTGCTGAAATAAGAGTTGAAGATACAAGAGATGAGTTAGAGAAATATAGAAGGAATCAATTGAAAATCCTAAGACTATTCTTGGATCAGAGGGGAATGTCTTGCTTGGTGGAAGCTCAATAGTCCTACGTATCTTGTTTTATCAGAAATAGCTAAAGATGTATCAACTATGCATGTGTCTTCTGTTGCATCCGAAAGTGTTTTAGCACTAGTGGTCGTATGTTAGAACCTCATAAGAGTTGTTTATGTCCCTATACGGTTGAAGTATTGATGTTTACAGATTAATAGATGAAGAGTGGGATGCAGATAAGTGAAAAGATATTTGATATATATGTATAAATGCTTGCTGATAAACTTGAGCAAAAGTAATATTTTCTTCGATTTTATTTTTTACTTTATAGTCTGTTTTATTGTTCCAAGTTTTAAAATTATGTTTTAATTTTGTTTTCAGAGTTTGATACTTAAATAGACAAACTTATGAATTATATATCCACTCTAAGGTAATTTTCTCTTTGTTATTTTGGTTTCAGACTTTCAGTTATGGTTTTAGTTTTATGTTAATACACTTCCTTTATAATTTGATTTCCTTTTAACGTAACATGGACATGGGTGTAGCAAAACTGATCTATTTCTTTCTTGTTTACACATTTTTCTGTTAGTTTCTTTCATAGTTTGATACAACTTTTAATATGGTTTTGGATATTACATTATTATCTCACAGTAATTTCTTTTAAATTGCATTATTTCTCTTTTGCTGAGTCACAACAGAGCTGTTTTTGATCTTGTTTGTGCTTCCTGGGATTAAATTTTGATAAAGAAACAACAATTTTCTATTTGATAATTCAAGTATTTATAGTTAATTTGAGTCGGTTCGAATAAAAAAATATTCGAACCGAGTCATATTCAAAAAAAATGTGGTTTTAGTCTAGATCTCCAATCAACTATCTGAACCGACATAAACCCACAAGTACCGAATCAATATTGAACCTAAATTATAAAATTACCCAAAATGGGACCTTGATCCTATTACCAAAATATTTGAGATCTGAAATATCCAAATTGAACATCTTTATGCCTAGGTCTAGGCCTACTAGTCTAATCCCTATTTATTAATGGAAAAAATGTGTCTTTAACTAATGGGAATATTATTGCCACCAAAACAAACAGAATCAGATGGACCATGTTAATGGACCTTATTAGAACAAGAGAGCCTTATAATAGTAGATTGTTGGCCCATCAAGCGAACTTGACAAGCCTTATGGCCGTGTTCTCTAAGTCCCTAGAGCAACGATGCACCAATAATCATCATATAAGCTTTATCCCAACAAAGTGGTATTAGAGCAAGAAGATCCTGACATATATGGCAAGTAATAATATTCTTTTCCAAGTTTCCATGCTTACAAAGAGCAAATATGATAATCGGAATCTACGTATGATAGCTATCCTAGGAGCACATGATACGTGGGAGATAGATAAGAAATGTTATATTTTACAAGAAGATGAAGATAGTATAACTCAAACTAAAAAAGATAGGTTGATAGACTCAAGAAAGAAAGACAAAAAATCTCTTTGTCTAATCTCTCAAAGATTAGATGAGGACAAATTTGAGAAAGTCGCGCAAGCAAAGTCACCAAATAAGCTTGGGAGAAGCTTCAAACCTCCTATTAGGGAGAAGAGGAAGTTAAAAAGGTATGTCTTCAAACTCTAAGAGGCGAATTTGGAGCCTTGCAAATGAAGAAAGGTGAACTCGTGTCTGTTTATTTTTTTAAGAGTTTTAGCGGTTACAAATAACATACAAAGAAATGGAGAGAAGTTAGATGAAGTTAGAATCATTGATAAAGTTCTTAGACTCTTGGATCTAGAATTTGAGCATATTGTCACTGCCATCAAAGAGAAAAAAGATTTGGAAACCATGACAATAGAGCAACTTCTTAGGTCACTACAAGCTTATGAAGAAAATAGACAGAAAAGATGATATATTTGAACAAGTACTCAAGTTGCAGTTGATAACCCTAAAGAAGGAATGACTAAAGGAATCATATAAAAGTTGTCGGTTAAGGTCAAGGACAAGGTCGTGGATACGGAAATGGATGAGGTTGGAGGTCATATGAAGTTAACACCAACCAAAGAGTAGAAAGCTCATCAAGAAGTCGTGGGCAAGGAACATTCAAATCAAAGTATGATAAGTCAAGTATCAAATGTAATAATTGTGGGACGTTTGGACATTATTCTTCGGAATGTAAAATGGCCAACAATAAAAAAAATCGAGAAGACATATTGTTAATGGCTTATAAGAAGGATGACCGATATAATAATCATTAGTCGTATCTTAATAGCGGTCCAAGTAATCACATGTGTGGGAGAAAAAGTATGTTTGTAAATCTTGATGAATTTGTAAGAGGAAATGTTGCGTTAGGAGATGAATCAAAGATGGAGGTTAAAGGTAAATGAACAATTCTCATCCAATTTAAGAATTGGGATCATTAATTTATTTCCAACTGTTACCATACTCTGACAAGAAGACAAACATCTTGAGTCTTAAAAAACTCTTAGAGAAAGGTTATGATATTCAACTAAAGGATAATAGCCTTTCTATAAGAGAGCAAGAAAATAATCTCACTACTAAGGTGTCGATGTCAAAAAATAGAGTGTTTTCTGTAACATTCAAAATGACATGGCACAATGATTCAAGATGTACTATATGGAGGACTTGTGGCTTTGGCATCTTTGACAGGGGCATTTCAATTTTGGAGGACTAAATTTGCTTCCGAAGAGTAAAATGGTATGAGGATTACGTTGTATCAATATTCCAAATCAAGTTTGTGAAGGATGATTACTTGAAACACAATTCAAAATGAGTTTTCCAAAAGAATCAAATATGTTAGAACTCATACACACAGATGTTTGTATTTCGATCAAGCCAAGCTCACTTGTAAAACTAAGTACTTCCTTCTTTTTATTGATAATTATTCAATAAAAATAAGGGCTTATTCTCTGAAAGAAAAATCAAAAGTATTGAAAACTTCAAAGAGTTTAAAGCCCATGCCGAGAAGAAAAGTGACCTTGTGATAAAAGCCATGAGATCTGATTGTGGAGGAGAGTATGCTTCTAAGGAATTTCAGAAGTATTGTGAAGATAACGGTAATTGAAGACAACTAACTAATGGTGCCAAGATCCCCTCAACAACATGGAGTAGCAGAGAAAAATAATAGAATAATTTTTGAGATGGCAAGGAGCATGCTAAAAATTAAGAAACTTCAAAAGGAATTATGATCTGAAGCAGTAGTAAGTGTGGTTTTTTTATTAAACCGATCTCCAACAAAACATGTTCTGGAAAAAAAATTCACAAGAAGTTTGGAGCGGAAGAAATCTCTTTGTTTCTCATATTTGGAAGCCGGGCCCATGCTCATGTACCATAAGAGAAGTAGAGCAAACTATATGATAAAAGTTAAAAGTACATCTTCGTTGGTTATGACGCAAAGCTATAAGCTCTACAATCCATATACTAAGTAGATACTTTGATGAAGAAGAAACATTATAAAGGAAACTAAATGAAGAAGACTACAACTTCTTTACAAAACATGAAGAAGATGACGAGGAGCAACCAAGAGAAGAGAGTTGTACCCCACCAACTTCACCAACCATAAGTTCTCAAGGAGATTAAAGTTCAAGCGAAAGGACTTCGTGCTTAATAAAATTAGAAGTCTTGAAGAAATTTACGAGATAACCAAAAACCAAGACAATTTTTTTCTATTGGCGGATTGCAAGCGCATGAACTTTCACGAATCAATTGAAAAGAAGATATGGAGGAGTACAGTGGATGAGGAGATTAAGGCAATGCAAAAAGTAATACATGGGAGTTAGCTTCACTTCCATATGCGTACTAGTTGATTGGTGTGAATAGGGTGTACAAAGCAATGAAAAACTCGAAAGGAGAAGTTGAAAGATACAAGGCAAGATTGGAAGCTAGTCAAAGAGCCAGAATCGACTATGACGAGGTATTTGCTCTTGTTGCTCATTCAGAAACTGTTAGGCTAATAATATCATTGACATCTCAAAATCGTTGGAGAATACGTCAAATGGATGTCAAATTAGTATTTTTAAATGGAGATCTTGAAGAAGAAGTTTACATTTAGAAAACTTAAGACTATATAGTCAAGGCCAAAAAAACAAGGTTTTGAAGTTAAAGAAGGCGCTTTATAGATTAAAGCAAAGACCAAGAACATGAAATACTAGAATTAATAAGTACTTCAAAGAGATAAGTTTCATCAAGTGTCAATATGAGCATGCACTCTATATCAAAACTCAAGATAATGAATTATTGATCATATGCTTATATGTTGATGACTTGAATATTCATGAGAAACTATCCAAGTATATTCAAGGAATTCAAAAAGGCGATGACAAAAGAGTTTGAACTAACTGATATTGGATTGATGTCTTACTAGCTCGGCATCAAAGTGAAGAAAGAACACGATTGAATCTTCATTACTCAAGAAGGATATCCTAAGAAGGTACTTAAAAAATTTAAGATGGATGACTAAAATCCAGTTCGTACACAAATGGAATGTAAAATCAAATTATCAAAGAGCGAAAAAGGAGAAAGATTAGATCCAACACTCTATAAAAGTTTGTTTAGAAGCTTACTCTACTTAACGAGCACAAGGCACGACATCTTATATTCGGGTTGAGTTGTAAGTCGCTACTTACATGAAGGAACCTACATCAAGTTATTTTAATGCAGCAAAGAGGATTATTCGCTATATCAAAGGTACCATAGAGTTTGGCTTGTGCTATTCTATTTCTAAAACATTACAAGCTTTTGGGGTATAACGATAGCGATTGGGGTGGAGAGATAGACGATTCAAAAAGCACAAATGAATATTTGTTCTACATAGGAGATATGGCCTTTACATGGATGTCAAAGAAGAAACTAATTGGTATTTTATCTACTTGTGAATCGGAGTATGTAGTGACTAGTTCATGTGTTTGTCATGCTATTTGGTTGCGGAACTTGTTGAAGGAGTTACTCACAAAAGGGACCAGCGTAGATCTTTGTGGATAACAAGTTTGTTGGTTTTTATGAGAGGAAGCTCAACATAAACCGTGGAGACTTCACATGGTGAAGTAAACCACTTAACCCACTTAAAATGAACTCAATCTCAAGCCTTGTTAAATCTGAGAATACTATGGAGTAAATTAGTTCAAGCAAGAAGAAAACAATCTAGGTTGGATCTAATCTGAGTAAAGCATCACAACACTTGAAGTATGTGTGCTAAGCAGAACATGGATTATATAACCATTCATCTAGATTTGTATAAACATAAAGAAATAATAAGAAGAGTTTGGTAGAGATCTAGAAGTGTCTGAGTAGAGGTCTGCCATTGGACAGCCTCTACACGAGCCAACTAACCTAGAATCTACATTGAAACTACTTGCTTAAACATAAAGTAACCTAGAATCTACATTGAAACTACTTGCTTAAACATAAAGTAAAGAGAGAACTCTTAGAACACTTCTTTGTAATAGAATATGATAGACTACAAAGTGAGCTACTATGGCTATTTATAAAGAATTACAAGAGAGGGTGTCTCTGCTGAACATAAACGGTAGCAGCTAATTCTTGGCCGTTGGAGAGGAGAGAGGAGTGGAGTTCCCAACCATTGAAAGTGACATCTCATCTTTCTTGATTTTGGCATAAAGAGAAGTCACATGTTTTCCTAAGCTTCCACCGTCATATTGCTTCTAGTTAGCTTTCAGTTAGGTTCTAACAACCCTAGATAACATCCCATTTGATCAAAATCAATGTTTTAAAGATTTCCAAAATGTTGACTTTTTGTCTTGACCGTCGACCCGTACCGCAGGACATGATAACTCGACCCGGAGTACGCTGAAGCTCGGCCTGCAGTATGTGATCTCTCGACCCACAGCATGTGTTATGTCTCGACTCGTGGTACATTCCCTCCCGACCTGTGGTACGTGATCTTTTAACCCGCGGTATGTCTGTGTCATGACCTGCAGTACGTCCGTGTCTTGACATATAGAATGTGATGTGGCTCGACTTGCGGTACACTTCTCTCGACCCGTCTGCTACACGCGATACATATGTCCCATCCATTGACTTCATGCAACTGTTTGTTGACTTCCTATGGTACAAGGATTCTCGACCCACGGTAGATGCCTCTCAACCCATGGGCTGTCTCCCGATCCATGACCACTGACAGTTGAATTTTCCTGGTCCAGCATTGACTTTTCCCAAAATGAATTCCTTTGGCCTTTTCTTGACATTTTGATAATTTGGTTTTTTTCCTCCTTCTTGGAGGTCCTTGCGGTAGTCTTCGGCCTTGACTCTCCTCCTTTTCTTCTTCTTGATCTTAAAGGTCTTCGGCCACTTCTATCTCATCCTCTTGTCTCATTCATATAGTCTAATACCTTCCCCCAATCTTGATCAGTGAGACGCTTTAGGCAAAATCCCTAAGGACCAAAGGCTAAGCTTGCTAACCGACACACTACCTCATTAAAAACCACATAGAGAAAACCACATGGGACAAAACTCTACCAGGAGAAAAAGAGTATAGCTCATCGATGGTTTAATGATGCTTGACCCTGGTTTTTTGATAATTGCATTTGAACCGGCACCTTCTTCGTCTAAGTGATCCCTTGCTTTAGTCCTTATTGACTTTGTTTCCCTTCTTATGATCATCTTGTTTCATCTAATGCTCCTTGTGAGAATTTCCACACATTCCTCCTCTTTTAAACCTTCATCATGAGATTCAAGGAGAAATTTTAAAGTATATGTTGTGGGGGTTTAAGAAATACTTAAATGAAAATATAGAGAAACTAAATGAGAGGATTTAAATTCTAAGATATGAACTTAAATTAAAAAAAATAGGTAAGGTTTAGAGTTTAGACTTTTTGAGATCGTTGAGGATTTTTGACAATTTTAAAGACATTTTGCAAATACTTTGGTTCATAGCCTTCCACCAATTTTACTTCCCACTTGACTCCACCTTAGTCACCTACGAATCCACTTCTTTAGGTCAACTTCTTGGTCCGCAACTTCAGGTCATTCCAAGTTGAACAAGGTTGAATTTGTGGTTTCGAAAACTTGGTGGCCCTCTTGGTCACATACCAAGCTTTATGTTGCACCTTCTTCTAGCTTCATTTGAAGCCTTTTTAGAGTTTGAATGCAGCCACGAACTGACCTCCAGCCCGCATGACTTGCTGCACAACTCGCCTTTCTTCTTTGAGATAATAAGCGAGCTTTTTCACCGTTTTAAACTCGGACCTGTTTTAGACTTTAACACATTCTAAAAACAAGAGATGGTGGGAGAGTATGAGTAACAAAGAATTAGAGAGAATAAGTAACCAAGAGAATAGACAATAGAGAGAATAGAGAGTATGAGCTTTCTCATCTAACTGTCTTTATATGTAAGATTAGTCTCCATCTAAATGTGAATCTAGATAAGATTTAAGACAAGTGTTTGTAGTATGGAGGCTATAAATACATTCACGACATCTCATTTGTAAGATAAGTCTTTAAGTTAAATTAAAGTAACATAAAGCTTTTCTTCTTACAGATGTTTTCAAAACACTTAGACACTTTCTCCACAATAATCATAAAAGCTTTCTCTTCCAACATTTTTTTCCTTCTGGTAATTGAAAAATGTACCAGATTTTATTGTCTAATATTGACTGATACTCTTATTCAATAACTTTGATCCACTTATCTGAACTAAAACTACCAATGCCCTCACGGAAGTTGATAGGATCATCTTCCAAGTGAGTTTGATTTTTTTTGTTGCATAAGAAAAATTATGTAACCATCCCGAATAGCACTTCTCCTTTTTCTAGTGAAGCACTGCAAGAACACTTGTTCTTGATGCACCGTTTCTTGAGAATTATGAATTTGACTTTCATTGTCATCTTGATTTTGAAGAAGATAATTAGGGGAAAAAATAATAATTAATCTAGTCTTCCTAATTATATTGAACCTAAATTTACAGATTTCAATTAATTACATACAAACAAAACCTAGAAATTTAGGTCAAATAAAATAATAATTAAAAATAAAGAAACAGAATTCTATCATGAGTCTTGGCTTTTCGCGTGATTTAGGTTTAGAAACAGAAGCCCACCAAATACAATCCAAGGCTTGGATGAGTTTTGTGCCAATGGTGCAGGTCCACGTTGTACAAGATCCCTCCCTCTCTCAAAGATTCGTCTACAAATTTGAGGAGGTCTTCTTCTCTTCAAGTACAATGGATCCAACTTGGCCGTTTTTGAAGTACAATGAGCTATGTCTTTTTCTCTTCAAGTACAATGAACTACTTTGCCCAAGTTTTTGCCTAGGCGTGCAATCACGATTCATGTAGTACCACCAGCTTGTTGAGCCAATAACTTTCCGATCTGAACTGTGTTTGGACTGATTCAATTTCAAAGAATTAACTAGTTAATACTGGATTCTAGCCACCTAGGGTGCGGCACTCCACCGCACACACCTTAAAGAAACCGACAGGCAGCATTGTGAAGCCAAGTTAAGAATCCAAATAATGTACAATCGCTACCTAATTTGTTTTGGTTTGATCTGGAAGCTTCAGGAAGTAGTTGTTGGTCTCCATCGGGTTCACTGGTGAATATGTGTTGTAAGTTGCATATCTCACCAACCAGGAGGATGTCTTTTTTTCCTCAACTCTTTGAAACCACAAGATACCCAAAAATAATATACAATTGATTAGAGGTGCAGATCATAGCCAAGTTTGGTAGTGTTTCTCATGTGTTGTCCTAGATGCGTAGTATCATTCAATACCGAGGAGCCAATTTGTAGAGCCCATACCTTTCAGCTCCGGTGGAATATTCTTTTGTTCTATGGCTTGTTGAAACCATAGGAGACCCAAAAGTAACATCCAAGTGTTCGGGATGTACATTCCTTCCTTCAGTTGGGCTGGGAGGACCATTTTCTGGCTATTACGTGTAGCCGTAGTCAGTACAGATTAAACAACTTGTAAACTCCATATCTTTTATCTCCAAAAAATTTTCGGCCTGATTCAACTTTGAAGATCTAGATAATTGAGTCGTGAATCCACATTAGTTAAAATCGTGTCCAGATTCGTTTTGAGTTACTCAGAATAGGCCAAAGAGTCTCATCACTGTTGGTGGCTGAAAGTTGCTGAAAAGCATCTATTGAGCTTGGCTCCTCATTTGTGGATGGGGCATATAAGCAAGCCTACAACCTATTTATTCTCGATCTTTGAGCCTCATGGTGTTTTTGTACACACCTTCATATCCTTTAGGGTTCTGATCGATGTGATCCTTAGGCTTTGTAATTGGATAAACGGCGGTGTGGGGCTCTTCTTCCATAAAAGTCTATACTACGAGACTCATCTCCATGACTGTGATGGCAGCGGATGGTGTAGGACGTGTTGTGCACCTCACAGTTCTGGAAGAGGCAAGACACGATATATCTAGTATGTGATGGATGCTTGTAAAAACTTGCAATGCCTGTTGCACAAACTCATGGATCTGGTGATAGATGGGGACTCGACAAGAGGCAGATCGAGCCATGGTAAAGTACAACGAGCTATGTGGTAGGATTACCTTTCAGATGTAGCGTACAATGGGATAAGGTAGCAGTGGTGATGAAGACATCAAGCCAGTTGAACCAAGCAGGCCAATGACCAGAGCTAGAGCACGCAAGCTTAGAGAGAAACTAGGAGAAGCTGTGGCTGATGTCTTGAGCAAGGAAGAGGATGTATACACCGGACCGCACCAAGATCGACAAGAGCCATGTTGAAGTCTTTTCAAGAAGTGCAGAGAAGGCCAAGAACTCAAGCCAAGACCAAGCCCCACATCAAGAAGAGAACCAAGACATTCAAGACATTCAAGAAGCTGATCAAGAGAGCCAAGACCCACTTGAGCCGGAAGCAACCAACAAGGCTTGGCCTTTCATCCGGTCCATTAAAGTATGTTTTGTGTATAATCTGAATATCTTTGTAGGTCCACCAAGCCTAATGGCTCTAGCAGCTTAGTCTAGAGAGTCTTAGAATCCATAGGCTTTTATTTTCGTTTAATAAAATGGAGCAAGGCTTCAACTTGTGAAGCAAGGCCACAACCGAACTCTAAGTTAGTATTTTGTTTCTTGTTTGTTAATGGGCTGCGACCCATATCTTGTTTTTTTTTCTTTTGAGTTGAGTCTGCCTTAGGGCTAGCTGATAGGACCATTTATACGGTCCCTTTGCAGCTGTGTAACTTTTACCATATCAATAAAGAAACAAACATTTTTCTTAAACCTAGCCGTAGAGAGCTTAGCCGCTTGTCTAGAGGTTCAAATCACACGTTGAGATCTTGAGAGGATTCCCCTTGATCAAGAGTGTGTTCGAGGGTATCAAGATGTCTTCCATTATTCTTGTGGATCACTCCTCAGTCCACCACAATTCCGCCAAACGCATCACCTTCTCAAAGAAGTACATTCGGTTCACTTGAAGAAGGATCCATTTTCATCAACCTTAGAGAAGCACCTTGAACCTTGTATCAAGTGGCAACAGTAGATCATAGACCGAGCAGTATAGGCCGGTTTGCTTGGCTCTTTACCAATGATGCAGCACGCACTAGAAGCAAATCATGATTCTTGCCTTTCACATGATTTAGGCTTACAGAAATGCCCACCAAATGCAATCCAATGCTTGCATGAGTTTTGTGTCAATGGTGCAGGTCCATGCTGCACTACTTTTTGCAGTTCTTCTTCATATGTCCAACTTTCTTATAAATGAAGGAGATATCTTCAACCCTAATCTACTCCCTTTGAGTTGGATCTTTAGCAGCATCATTTGTAACAACCTTTCCTTCTTTTACCCTGACCCTTCGAGGTTTTAACCATATGAACATTTTCAGATCTTTCCTTTTTCATTCTACCCTCCTCTTGCACACAATACAAAATGAACTCATTAAGAGACCATTTTTGTTTATGTGTATTGTAACTAGATTTCATTTTATTGAATTGAGGATGAAGAGAGTTTAAGACAAAATATGAGCACTTCTTCTTAAAGCTCAGTCTTGAGAGTCTTAAGTTCTGAAACAATGTTGGAAATTTCCAAAATATATTCTCTTATGTTTCCTTTGCCACGATACATCCTAGTATTAAAGCGATACAAAAGCATGTTTAATTCTGCTTAATTGCTACTTTTAAAATGCAAGTCCATCTCAGCAAAGAACTATTTGAGATTTTTAATCTCCTTATCACCTCTAAAGGTTTATATTTTGTAGAATGATCATTAAACCAATGTGATTGGAACCCTCACACTTCTCATAAACTGCCTTATACTCATCAGCGACAATATCTACAAGAGAAGTAGGTTCCATCCTTAATTCAAGGTCAAGATCCATACATCCAAGTACAATCTTAACTTTACTTTTTCATTCCTTATGGTTGGAATCAATAAGTATTGGAATTGAACCTAAGTTGGAAGATATTGTAGTGACATTTGCTAAATAAGATAACAATCTTTTATCAATAACTCACTACTTAGCCGAAATAAATCAATAATAAAAAATAATTGATTATACAACTAATCTAAAGATACCAAGTACAACATCAATATCAAGCCATTGGACTGTAATTCCAAATGTTAATGGTACCCATATTGTAATAATTAAAAACTGACAATAATGCATGATAAACAATAAGCTTATCTTTGGATCGATTCATTATTCACATGGTTATTCTTAGTAAATGTCACATATTCATCTTCACAAGTATGTATATAATCCGGCCAAATATAAACATACATTTCGCTCAATTTAATATTCACATTAATATATATATATATACACAACATTCAATATCATTTTTGAAAATCAATTAATTCAGTTCAAATAATAAACTTGTACACTCAAAATTATTATTTATTTAAAATTAAATATTATTCATGGCTTCTGACACATTTATATTTTAATAAATCTAGGGGCATTGTATGCAAGAATAATACAACAGCATAATGGTTGAAAATATGCTTGAGTTGAAGTATGCTCACATTTTCTTTTTAAATAATAAAACGAAACTGAGCTTAAAAGCAACTTCTGTCGAAAATGAGTCCAATCTAAAATAAAATTTAAAATTGACTAAGACTTACAATGTCAAATCATACATTTCATTAAAATTAATTTTTTAATTACAAAGTTTCTTTTGTCTTCGACATGAGTGGTTCCGAAGGAAAGCTTTCTTTTTTTAAGTTTCCAGTTGTCATTACTAAAAACGAACTGAAGTCGCTAAAAATTTTTGAAAACAACCTGAGTTTTGGAAAACAAATTGAGCATGATCTTAGTTTTGATACTAATCCAAAAACTGCTCTCATGTTTCTAAAATAATTAAAGAAATATAACTTTATGAGCAATATATTTAAATCCAAAGTTTTAGTTTTACATCTAACATCAAAACATAAAACCAAAAATTCAAGAATTTTTATTCGATATTCAACTTTAGAGAAATAATAGATTCGACTTTTTCACAAAAAAATACACATGATTATCAAATAGAAATTAAACATGGTGCTCTAATACCAAATGTAAATATTTTATGATTTTCCAAACCAAAATACATGTTTGTCTCTGATTAATAAAAACGGAAATAGAACTATACATACCTTTGAAAATCATGGCTTATGAAGTGGACATTTTGGGACTAAGTCTTCCACAATGAACCCCATGTAGCTTAATATCTCTGTGATGGGATACACAGATTTTTCTGTAATTCTAGAAACATGTTTTCATGAGCATCATAACCTTCTATTTACACGGAAACAACTTCTAATTTGGTACTTCATCGAATTAGAAATCACTAAATGTATCCACACATTAAAATTTTATAATATTTATGGGTACTCTTTTATTTTATAACAAAGTGACTACATAAGTAACTCTATTAAATAATGACACTAACACATTGATTATACACGTATGACCCAAATTCATTCTTAGACTTAGAGGGTGGCTCTGGTTTACCAATTATTTGTACCTCAGGATGTGAGGCTGATACTTGGTACTCCAATCACAAGAGAGATATGTCTGATTTGTTAGGATGACAGTTTACCAGGTCTAGTATATACATGTTAATATATCTCTTTTGATATGGGTTCAAATGATCTGAATATTCAGAAGCTTCAAGCGTAAGTGTGGAAGATAAAGTGGCCACGAAAATTCAAGCACTTTATTTGGAAAATGTTTTCTAGTCAAATAGCTAAAAATTCCAAACATGTAGGAGAGGGATAATTGCAAGGAGTGTAGTATGTGTGAGGCTGATACAAAAAAAGTAAATTATGTATTGTTAGAATGCTCCTTCCTCTTGGCGGCTCAAACTTGGGCTCTCTTTAGAATCCCTTCAGAAGTGTACTTTTTCCTGGCCTATCAATTTTTTTTAGTCTAGATTATCATTTTTGGAGAATACTTGATGAAGTAGAAAAAAAAAGCTATCCATGGTTGTTATGGTATATTTGGAAAGGTAGGAATGACAATGTCTTTTGTAATCTAGATCGAGATCCTAGAGATATTGTTAAGTTTGTTGAATTAGAGGTAGAGACATGGGTCCAAGCTCAACCAGGGATTGTCTAGAAGATAGATGGGTAACTAATTTTTTGACCCCAGAGGGAGGAGATAATTTTTTGAACATTCTAAATTTGTAGTTAATTCGGATAGGTTTCAGAATTGCAAAAACGTAATGGAATTAAACCTTCTCAGAATCTTTTCTTCTATGTTTATAAATTTTTTTGGCAGTCATACTAGCTATTTTGTTTTACTAGTTCATATCAAAATCGGGGCAAGCGAGAAGATTCTATAGAACTTAAGATATAATAATTATTTATATAAAAATATATATAAGATTTTTTATATATGTAGTATATATATGTGTTGTGGTCTTTATTTTTACACAACACATTTACTTGTACAAGAAGAGAAAATATAATAATACTCTCTTCTCCATTCACGTCAGTCCTCTTACTCTATAAGTATATTATATTAATATAATAATATTATAATATTTAGATTTATTTCATAACATGTTATCAGCACAACCTATTCCCATATTAGCAAAAGTAACATTTAACTATTCTCAAAAAATTTATACTTTGTTATAATAGGTGACTAGGTCCCCATATATATAAAGTATATCTTTAATTATATTTATTTACTATTATAATGGCTAAAATAGCGTATGGGTAATTTGTTCTCTATAAATTTATTTTTGTCCACAAGACACGTACAAAACATTCTAGAAGAACAACAAAAATAAAAATATCCAGAAGATATTTCCTAAACGTTTCAAAAAAATGATAAAAATTAAAAATGTCCAAAAAACATTTACAAAAATGTTTCATCAGAATAGAAACATTACAAAAGTCCTAGAGACATTTACAGAAACGTTTATGAAGAACAGTAAAATTAAAATAAATAAAAAATAAATTTGATTTAGAAAAAAAAATATAAATAAATTGTCCAGAAGACAAATAGTGTATTTTAAATTATTGCTATTTTAATTTTTCAATTAATATCATAATCATATTATTATTGGTAAATATTAGTTTTGATAAATTTATTATTGGTTATTTTTTTAATGGTTATGAAAAAAAATACATACATATATTTTCAAACGGTTCTTAATATTATTTCCAATGGCTACATACAAAATTTTTCATCTATAAATACACTAAATTTTCTCTCATCTCTTGACTCAAAAAATTTCTCCCTCTTCTCAAAAATTTTCTCTTTAAGGAAATCGGTTTAATTTTTGTTGCAAAACATATTTTGAATTCTAATTTTTTGCTTTGGTATAATTCTCTCTGCAACTTCTGGAGTTTTTGTTTGTGAATACACCCACAGAATTTTGGATGAATATTGATTTGCTTATTTGTACTTTATATGTCTTTGTAATTGCTTGCATATTTCATTTTTATGTGTTTAATTATTAATATGTTGTTTTTATGTTTTGTTTTAATAATATTATGTTGAATATCTAAGATCAAAAAATAAAATTTATTATGACTATGCAGTAACTATATCAAATTTGGTTAAACTCGATATCACTGTTCTGGATATATCTAGAAATAATTATATGAGATGAACAGTTGCAGCAAAATGCTCTTAAAAGGAAAAAAAACTCTTTAATACCATCGATAAGTCAAAAACGATTTCAAAAGATCAAAAAGCTAATGCTAAGATATATTTGGTTCACCATATCCACGATGGTTTAAAAGATGAGTATATAGCAAAAGAAGATCATGCAGATCTTTAGCAATCACTCAAAGATACGTTTGATCACCAGAAATAGATGATCTTACCGAAACTCAAACATGAGTGGTTAAATCTCATGTTTCAGGATTACAAAAGTGTAAGTGAATATAACTCCGCTCTGTTCGGAATTACTTCCAGGATAATGTTATGTGGAGAGAAGATAAGTGATTATGATATGATTGAAAAAACTCTTCAAACATTTCATCCTAGAAATGTAGTCCTGCAACAACAATACTAGGCTAATGGATACAAGAAGTATTCAGAATTAATGAAAATTCTTCGTTTAGCATAACAAAATAATGAACTTATAATGCTAAATTATCAATCTCGTCCTACTGGATCAGCACCATTCCCAGAAATAAATGTTACATCATCAAATTATAATAATTATGGGTATGGGCGTGGTCGAGCCAATAACCATGGTCATGCACGTGGAAATGGACGCGGACAAATAAGAAAGTCTCTTCAAAGGAAAGGAAGTTGGATATAAGCAACACAAAAATAGTTGCTAAAGATGCGGCATGAAAGGAAATTGTTGGTCACGTACATGTCGTACACTGAAGTATTTTGTCCATCTTTATCAAGAGTCGCAAAAGGAAAAGGAAAAACAAAAGGAAACTAACTTCCTATATGGTGAACTCGAATCTTATTCTAATAATGAAGCCTGACCTTCTTTTGACAATGAAGTCGGTCATTCTCTTTAGAATGAAGCTAGACTTTCATTTGCTGGTATAGATAATGATAACTATCACGATCTAGCTTATTTTGCTATTAATTTTGTAAATATCAGCGAAAATTAAAATAATTAAGATCTTCCTAAAAAAGAAAGTATGACATGATGTATAAATAGTTATGGTTGCATAGTGTTGTTTTTGTCTTCTTTTTGTCTATAAAATAGTTTTTGTAATATATAGTTTATTTTATTATATTAACGCATCTTTTTATGAATATTTCAAATCATAAAATATTGAAATTTGGAAACAAGGACGGAGACATATGTCTGGCAGATAGTAGTACAACACACACAATACTCAAAGATATAAGTTATTTTTCCTCCCTTAAAATAAAAAATTCTGCCGAAAGCGTGAATATTATATCTGGTGATGCAAAAATTATTGTAGGCTCCAGAAGAGCTTGTTTTTCAATGAAAAAGGGAACAAATTTGAGATAGATGATGTATTATATTCCCCCAAATCCAGTTGAAATTTGTTGAGTTTCAAAGATATCCGCATAAATGGATATCACATTGAAACCATTAATAAAACTGGTGTTGAATATCTTTACATGTACATTTAAAATCTGGCATAAACGTTTAGGGCACCCTGGTTTAGTCATGATGTGAAAGATTGTAGAAAATACAAATGGTCATTCACTGAAAAACCAAAAGGTTTTTCAATCAAAAGAATATACGTGTAATGGTTGTTCTCTAGGAAAACTAATAACATGGCCATAACCAGCTAAAATCAGGAATGAATCTCAGGTATTCCTAAAAAGAATACATGGTGATATATGTGTCCATAACCACCCACAATGCGGGTCATTTAGATATTTTATGGTATTAATTGATGCATGTAGTAGATAATCACATGTGTGTCTATTGAGCACACAAAATAAGCCTTTCACAAAATTCATTACCCAAATAATCAGGTTGGCAACACAATTTCCTGATTATACAATAAAGAAAGTAAGACTTGATAATGCTGGTGACTTCACTTCACAAGCCTTTAATGACTATTGTATGTCATTGAGAATAGATGTTGAACATCCAGTCCCGCATGTTCACACACAAAGTGGCATGGCTGAATCTTTGATAAAACGGTTACAAGTTATTGCTAAACCGTTAATGATGAGAACTAGATTTCTAATTTCAATATGGGGTCCTGTAATTTTACATGCTGCGGCACTTATTCAAATAAGACCAAGTGCATATCATAAATACTTCCCATTAGAATTGACATCTGGTCATAAGCCAGATTTATCCCATCTTTTTGTTTTTGGATGTGTGGTATATATCCCTAAAGCACTGCCGCAAAGAACAAAAATGGGACTATAATGGAGATTAGGTATATATATTGGATATACATCACCAAGTATAATTCGGTATCTGGAACTAAAAAGTGGTGATATGTTTACACCATATTTTGTTGATTGGCATTTTAATGAAGATGCAGTGTTAGGGGGAGGAACTAAAGAAGCTCCAAAAGAAATTACATGGTACACACCATCATTGTGGCACCTTGATCCCTCCCATGAAACAACGTGAACTGGAAGTTCAGAAAATTGAGCATTTACAAAATATACTAGATGTCTTCACCTATATAAAAAGTGTGACAAAATCATATATACCCGCTGTGAATGTTCCATCAAGAGTTATTGTTCCGGAAGAACAAAATGATGGAAATATAGCAAATGAACCTAAGGTTCATTTGAAAAGGGGGAGACCAATGGGATCAAAAGATAAGAATCACCGAAAGTAAAAGAATTTGGGAGAAATAAAAAAATGGTCCAAAAGAACCAAAATATACAGAGAAAAGTCTTGAAGACGGAAATAAAGAAAATCATGAGATTTCCATCAACTACACTTAAAATGGAAAATTATGGGTTAGAAATGAAATAAAAGATAATAATGAAATTTTCTCATTCTCTGTATCAAAAGAAATTGATTATTAAAGTGATGATCCAGGAACCAAAGTTCATATTAGAATACTAGAAAAGATCTGATTGGGAGGAATGGAAAATGGCCATGGCAACTGAATTGAACTCCCTAAATAAAATAAAGATTTTAGACATATTGTCATAACACCTGAACATGTAAAACCCGTTAGGTATGAATGGGTTTTTGTTCGAAAAAGAAATAAGAAAAATAAGGTAACAAGGTGTAAAGCCCGACTTGTTGCCCAAGGATTTTCTCAAAAACCACGAATTAATTATGAAGAAACATATTCCCTTGAAAGAATGCAATTACCTTCAGATTTTTGGTGAGCTTAACAGCTTGTAAAAATCTAGAACTGCAGCTAATGGATGTTGTGACTGCATATCTATATGGATCACTTGATAATGATATATATATATATATATATATATATATGGAAATCCCAGGAGGAATAAAAATGCATGAAGCATTGAGCTCAAAACCTAAATAAACATGTTCAGTCAAATTACAACAATCTCTTTACAGATTAAAACAATCACTTAAGTGAATATTTGTTGAGTAAAGGATACACCAACAATGTGATATGTCCCTGCGTATTTATTAATAAATCTCTATTTAGGTTTGTGATTATTGATGTATATGTTGATGACTTGAATATAACTGGAACTCAAAAAAAATTGATGAGACAAGAACTCATATAAGAAAGAGTTTGAAATGAAAGATCTTAGTTGGTTTATTTTATAAAAGAAATTCTAGTGTCGATTTAGTTGGTTTTACAGATGCTGGCTATTTATAAGACCCACATAAATCTTGATCACAAACCGGATATGTTTTCACAATTAGAAGCACTGCAATTTCTTGGCATTCCCAAAAGCAGACTCTAGTTTCTACCTCTTCAAATCATACAGAAATAATTGCACCCCATGAAGCATGTAGAGAATGTTATGGCTTAGTTTCGTGATTCAACACATACAAGAAGCAAGCAAAATAATCATAAATAAAAAACCAACAAAATTGTTTAAAGACAATGATGCTTGTGCCGCCCAACTCAAAGAAAGTTATCTCAAGAGCAATCGAGCAAAACATATTCCCATAGATTTTTCTCTTAAACACAAGAACTTGAGAAGAATCAAGAAGTGAATATTGGATATATTCGTTCAGTAGACAATGCAGTAGATCTATTCATGAAAGCACTTCCCACTACAACATTTAGAAAACATGCTCACAACATCGGAATGCGTCAGTTACAAAATTTATGAGAAGAAGACTAAATCCATTATTTTCAGCAGGAGATTACGTCACTGTACTCTTTTTCCCTCGTTATGGTTTTTATTCCACTGGGATTTTTCATGACAAGATTTTTAATGAGGTTGTGCGTAATATATAATTAACAATAGGTAATTAAGGGAGAATGTTATAGATATGTAGGTAATAATTACCTATGTTACAGATTTAATAATTACTTATATAAAAATATCTATAATATTTTATTAAATTTATTAGTTTTATGGACACAGGAACTAGTATATAAATGTGTGTTGTGGTCTTTACTTTTTTACACAACACTTTTACATGTACAAGAAGAGAAAATATAATAATACTCTCTTACTCACATCAATCCTCTTATTCTACAAATATTTTATATGAATATAATAATATTATAATATTTAGATATATTTCATAACACTCACAAGTTATTCTACACTTTTGTATCTCCTACAAATAGACTAGATAAATCATAATTCTACTAAGAAAATATTTATATTGTAGATATCTCCTAAAACATCTCAAAACTTATCTAATCTAATAATTACTTGCTCTTAATGTCATCAACTTTAAGTTTAATCCAACACTCTCCCTTCTAAGCTTAACATCGATTTCTTTTATATCTTAAACTCTAATGAAGTTTTTCATTTCCTTGAATTTAATCTTTCCAAGAGCCTTAGTTAGAATGTACGCATTTTGTTTGTTCCCGGGAAAATGTTCTACTTTTATTTGGTCATTCTTAACACATTCTCTTATAAAGTGATACCTTGTATGAATATGCTTACTCCTACCATGAAACACCGGATTTTTAGTAAGTACAATAGTAGATTTATTGTTAATGCATATTGCTACATTCTCACTTGTTAACCCGTGACCTCACTTAGTAGTTCTTAAAGTTAAACTGCTTGTCTAGCTGCTTTCGTACCTGCCATAAACTTGGCCTCACAAGATGATAAAGTCATGGTATCTTGTTTTTGAGAGCACCATCCGATAGGCCTTGCTCTGAGGTAGAAGATGTGCTCAGTAGTACTCCTTTCATCATCCAGATCGACAGTATCGCTACGATCACTATATCCAACAAGTCTTGGTACCTTTGTTGGAGATCTCGTGAATATTAAACCAAGTGTAGTTGTTCCCTTTAAATACCTTGGACATTGTTTCATGGCAGCTCTATTAGATTCTCTTGGACTTTTCATATAGTGACTCAGAACTCCTACACTATATGCCAAATCCGGTCCTGTATGCAACAAGTATCGTAGACATCCAACATTGTTTCAAAAACTTGTAGCATCTATCTCTCGCTCCTCTTCCGGTTTCGATAACTTCAAGTCCGAGTCCATTGGAATATGAACCAAATTACACTCACTCATACCCAATTCCTCTAGTATCTTAAGTGCATACTGTTTTTGGTTCAAAGTTATCCTTCCATCGTGTTGGCACACTACAATGCCGAGATAATAGGTTAGCTTTCCTAGATCACTCATTTCAAACTTTGTTGACATCTCTTCTTTGAACTCATCGATCACCTTTCTACTTGTTCTGGTGACAAAAAAGGGCGTCTACATAAACAGCTATTACTGTACATTCTTGTGTAATTACCTTTCTATAAACCGATGGTTCTTTGGTACATCATTCGAACTTTAGTTCCTTGAGGACTTGGTTTAGCTTGATGTTCCAAGCTTTTGGTGATTGTTTCAACCTATATAAAGTCTTTTTAAGTTTGTAGACTTTATGTTCACTCTTATTGACTTCAAAACCCTCTTGTTGTGACACATAAACGGTTTCCTTAAGTTCTCCATTAAGAAAAGTCATTTTGACATTGAGCTGATGGATCTCCCATCCATAAAAGGCAGATGAATGGATGTGAAGTGAAATTGTCTCAAGTCTAACAACTAGAGCAAACACTTCTTCATAATATATTACATGCCTTTGTACATAACCGTTAGCAATAAGTCGAGCTTTGTACTTCTTGATGCTACCATCAGAATTTTGTTTAACCTTAAAGACCCATTTAAGTCCGATAGGTTTTATGCCCTCCGGAAGATCTTTGAGATCCCAAGTTTTGTTCCTAACAATATATGAGATCTCATCCTCACACACAAGAATCCATACCTTTAATTCTTTTGCTTCCGAAAAATTCCTTGGTTCTTCATTCAAACATAATAATAACCTTCCTTCTTCCTTCCCCCAAGTAAGACATAGTCTTCAAAATGTTTTGGCTTTGTGACTTGTCTTTGTGACCTTCGCAAGGTTGGATTAGGTTCCTCAATGTCATCTTTGACTTTAAAATCATGTTCATTGGAATCTACCAAGTCGTTTGTGCTTTCTTGAGTGTTTGCTTGCAGAACAAGTTTTGTTGCCTACTCGTGAAGCAACCTCTTTCCCTTAGTTTTTTGTTTCTTTCTTTTCTTTATCTTCAAAAATTCCAAGCTCAAATCGAAACTCTTGATCATGATTCGAGTCCGAGTTGTTGTTTCTCCAATTACATCCCTTTGTCTCATCAAACATAACATCTCGACTTACAATTATTTTTTGGGTAGGTGGATCAAGCAAGCGATATGCTTTTGATCCTGGTTCAGTTCCGAGATGATCTAACATGCGAGATCTATCATCTAACTTTCTCAAGTGTGGTATCTTGATTTTAGCATAGCTAATATACCCAAAAACTCGGATATGGCTAATGTTTGGTGTCTTATGTCTCTACATCTCATATGGTATTTTTCCCTTAAGAACTCTTGTAGAGATTTAGTTTATGAGATAAGTCAAATGTCTTACCACTTCTCCCCATAAGTTGTTTGGTACTCGTATGTATTTCATAATACTCTTTGACATCTCTATTAGTGTCTAAATTCTTCTCTCACCACTCCATTTTGTTGTGGAGTGTATGGTGTGGTTAGATGTCTTTTGATCTTGTTTTGTTCACAAAACAAATTGTATTCTTATGACACAAATTCTCCACCTGTAGCAGTTCTGAAAAATTTGTATCTTTCATTCGTATCTTGCTTTACCATCTCCTTAAATCGTTTGAACCTTTTAAGTGCATCACTTTTCTATTTTAATAAACTCATCCATATCTACCTAGCTTGATCATCTAAGAACAAATATGTATCTACTTCCAGATAATGTACTTGGTGTTATTGGTCCAAAAATATCTCCATGAATGAGTTCTAGATCCTTCTTTGATCAATAAAGAGTTGCTTGTAGGAAAAAATTTCTGGTTTATTTTTCATGTAAGCAAGATCCACATATCGCTTTTTCTAAGCTAATTTTTGGTAGATCTTTAACAAAATCTCCATTAACCATGTTCTTCATTGTGTCTTGACTCACGTGTCCCAATCTAGAATGCCATCTACTAGATTCACTTAGTTTAGAAATATGAAGCTGGGTGATGTCCTTTACATCCATTAGAACCTTGTACAAACGGTTTCTTGATCGTTTGGCCTTTACGATCAATTTTTCCTCTTGATCGTGCATGATTATGTAATCTCCTTTTAAGCTAATGTCACAGCCCTCCTCCCTTGCTTGTCCAAGACTAATTATGTTACTTTTAAAATCCAGAATGAAAGACACATCTTTTATCTCCTTCTCATTACCATTTGCATCAACAAAGGATATCGATCCTTTCTCTTTGATATCTATGCGAGAATCATCATCAAACCTCACCTTCTCGGTGATACTCATCAAGTGTAGTGAAGAATCTCCTATCCTCCGTCATGTAATTGCTAGCTCCATTATCAAGATACCAAGTATTTCCTTCATTGTTGTTTGTCTTGAATTTACTTGGTATGCAATTCTCTTCGTTTAAGAACACTATTTCATGTAGAAACAAGTCATCTTCCTCTTGTGTTTCTTGTTCGTTGGTGTCTTCTTGAGCCTCTTGTAGCTTAAGCAAACGATCTGGACATTTGGATGCAAAGTTTCCGTATTTTTCATCGGTAAAAAATCACTTAAGACATATTGAAATCTCTATTACCTCTTCCTCGTGAATTTGATCATCCTCCTCTACATCTCCCTCTTGATCCCTCATTACAGTTTCTCGTTTGATTTTGAAACTCCAAATACATCAATTGTTTTTCATCTTCTTGAGCTTGTTCTTCTTCTTCGAGAATACATTCTTTATAGGCTTTTAGGCGTCCTATGATATCCTCAAAGCTTGTTGAATTAAGATCCAAAATTTGCTCAAGAGATGCAACTATATGGATGTATTTCTTTCTTGGGACACTTGAGAAATTTCTTGACTAATTTAGACTCTTCTATAGTTACTCCTAGAGAGGAAAATTGTGATGAAACCTCTGATAACTTGCCAACAAATTCATCTATAGTTTTCCTTCATCTTGAGTCGGTTAAGTTCAGACATCAATGTTTGCAACCTTGCTTCTTTAACTCTTTCCGCCCCTAATTTTCGAGTTTTAATAGACTCCACACTTTTTGTCGTGTGTAATTCTCCAACTTGTAGAATAAGAGCATCTGGTATAGATTGAAATTATAGAGTCATTGCCATGTTATTCTTTTTGCTATCAATTGTTTCGGACTCTATCACCTCCCAAGTTTTGTGTATTTTGAGGCATACTTTCATTCTCATGGCCCATACGATATAGTTGGTTGCGTTTAAGACATTGCATTGAGGAGGATCCTCTTCCTCCTTTCGGTTTGGATGGAACTATGGGAGGATCATCCCCCATGCCTTCGATTGTGTTATAAGACTTCTGTCTACCTTCTTCTCGTTATTAAGACTCCTTTCTTCATCGATCTCCCTAAGAACCTTCGCTGTGATATCAATTATAGAACTTAAGAAGTAATCAATTATAAGCAATAACACGCTGATGCTGTTGCCAAACACATAACCAAATGGTTTGATATTGATTGATTTATTTTCTTAAAGAGTTCATAGTGACTGACTATATGTTTTCGAATTAGTACAAAAGGAAAAGAAAAAACAAATCCATAAGGCAGGACGTTCTGCGTTTGTCGTTGACTCGGTTACAATCCGTATTCCCGAACCGCAAAATTGAATCGAACTAAACCAACCTAGAGACTTTAATTTTGCGTTTTTTTTTTTGGGTAGTAACGCAAACTACTTGGTTTCACTGATTCATAATTTCATATCGAAACCGGTGCAAGAGAAAAGAATAATCAGTGGCCAAGATCAAGAAAGAATCACATGAAAAAGTGGATAACAAATAGAGAAAAGTTTAAGATTAACCAAAAGCAGCAACGTTGAAGCCTATGAACGACTCAATACATAGTTAAAAGTTAAGCACAGCTTGGTTCAGAAGATTTGAAATCCTCAAGCAATCCCAAAAAACAGGACAGCTTCGAATGTATCCCATAGCAAGTTACCAACTCCGGCATAAGGTTATGGGTCAGACATCGAAGGTTTTCTCTAATTCCTGCACCAAGCATTAAGAGATTCAAGCATATGTTCAGAAATTTTGAACAGCAGATTCTTTGGTATAGAGACTTGTCTCACTTGGTTGTTTAACAATTCTCAGGCAACCAATTCAGATTCAGCTTTTTCTGAAGGAACATGATTTTGGAAGAATGTTTGGTAATCCAAGCTTCTAGCGGTTTCAAAGAAATGAGCCACAGCTTCTTCTGGTGTCCCTACCAAGACACCGTGTCCTAGATTGAGAATATGCCCTTTTGGACCAGCACACTTCACAACTCTGACACAACACAGATACTTCTTTTGGTTTATTGAACTCAATTATAAGTCTACTTTCTTCATGAGAACAAGAAACAACCTACCTTTTAATTTCTTCAGTTAAAGCAGGGAAAGGAGAGAATAGGTAAGCTGGATCAATATTTCCCTGCACACTAACCTCACTTCCCAATCGCCTTCTTCCATCAGCCATATCTACAGTCCAGTCAAGTCCAATAACATCAGCTCCAGTTCCTTTCATTCGCTCAAGAAGGCCACCATTTCCATTGATGTAAAAAACTATTGGCGTATCAGGACATCTCTTCTTTACAGCACGAATGATCTGGCGAGCCAAAGTAGCAAAAGAACGTTAATGCCAAAATAAAATCTTTCAAGTCCTCAAGATGAAAGCAATTAATTGTACCTCTTCGATATAGGGTTTGGACCAGCGCTCCCACATTTCGGGAGTCAGTTGTCCACCCCATGAATCGAATATTTGAATGCAGTGAGCTCCGTGCTCAACTTGGTAAACCACATACTCCGTAATGGCCTTGGTTAAATGAGATAATAGAGCTCTCAGTACAGTTGGTGCAGTGTGGCACATATTCTTTATGACAGTGTATGTCCGAGTTGTTCCCCCTTCAACGATATATGTTGCAATTGTCCAAGGCGCTCCAACAAAACCCAGTACCGCAGCATGATCCCCAACCTTTCAAAACAAGAAACCATTTTTTTAAGAAACTAAACGGCATTTGGTTAAGTCTATGGGAAATCTGAGCAGAAGAGGAAATCACCTCTTGTCTCAGAATCTTGAGAGAGTCTCCAACAAAATGCAATTTCTCTAAATCAATGGGATGCAATCTCTTTAAATCTTCCTCAGTTCGGATGGGAGATTGGATCACGGGGCCTTTTACCTCTTCAATGTCAAAAGGGACACCAAATGCGGGTAAAGGCGTGAGAATGTCAGAGAAAATGATGACACCATCTGGTTTGAATGCTTGCCAAGGCTGTAAAGAGATTTCCACGACTAGATCAGTGTTCTCTGACCTCTCTCTGAAGGACGGGTGTTTCTTGGCGAGCTTTTGGTAAACAGCCATATACCTTCCTGCTTGCCTCATCATCCAGGCTGGAGGGCGACTGACGGTTTGCCCTTTCGCAGCCTTAACCAATAGTGGATCTGATTAAACATTTTTGAACAAAATGTGTAAATGTGAGAAACCTTCTATTAACTTACAAAAGGATAAGCTTACAGATTCATTGATTCTTAATGCTCGATTCTTAGCTAAATTTCAAATTAAGTGACCTCAGTTTCTATTCGGCATGCCCAAAAGAGAAAGTAAACATCATTTCAAGGGCAATATCATGCTAAACATCTAAATTCACATCTGACAATTCCAGTGACTAGCTACTGACCCAATTTAACTAAAAATCATTTCAAAATAGAAAAGCATAAATCTTCCAGAGTTTACATTGCAGGAGACACGTACCGGAAGAGGAAGATGAGCAAGCCACGAGGAACTTCCGAGCAGCAATACTATGCCTTTTTGGGTAACAAATCAATCCCACATTGATCGGACTCGACCGAAACCCAATAGGCAACGACAAACTCGAGGAGTAACATCTCGACGAACTACAAGCACTAAAAAAATCGCGAATAGATTTCACAAAAAGAAGAAAAAGTCGGAATTTATCAAAATAGGACTAAACGGCACAACAGAAAGTGAAAGGAGAAAAAAAATCGAACTTGAGCGGACCTGGTAGGCGATGATAAACTCATTTTCAGTGGAAGAAGAAGCTGTAAAGTTGAAAGATCAATGCTTTCTGATTTTCCCCGCTTCCTTGGTCCGGTCTGGTCTGGTCTGGTGTTTCCTTATCGCCGAGGAAGACAGAAAGAGATGCGATTCAAGGTTTGACCTTATAAAGTCAATCACCTCGACGACTGCTACGTTGCCACGTATGGTATATCTAGATAATAGTAGGACCCACTTCCCGGATTTCTTTGCTGCTCTGCTCCTCCTCTTGGGTATAATCAATAATGTACAATCCCCTGGTTCGGTATATACCGTTTACCAACTTAAATTTGGCAAAATTATTTAGTTTACTACCGGAACTTGTTTACAAAACGGTTCTATTAGAGTATGTATATACTGCCAATTGATTTCCGGTTTATGCCTTATATACTTGTATATAAACTCAAAGTGTATAGTCAATTTTGGATTAATGTGAATAAGTTTCACTTTACTAAAATGGTATCAGAGCCAAAAAAAAACTTGTTCTCTAACTAATTTCCGCAATGTTTTTTTTCTGTGATCGTCTTTTTCGTCGGAGCTCACATACTTCGCTGGAGAATTTTTTTCTTGTCTCTTTTCTTCTCTTCGTCTTCCTCTTTCATCTTCTCCGGTGTTCTTTAGCTTTCTTTTAAGCTAACTTCTCTCACACCATGAGAAAGCGAGGAAAAGGAAATCGAAGAAGCTACACACTAGATCCTTCGGAGATGCTTCAATCAAAGCCTCAGGACAAGAATTCTGGTTCAATCTCACCTCAACGAGGTTTTGGAGCATCAAATCGAGTTGATATTCAGCAATCGCTGCACTCGAAGTCTCCGTTTCTGGTTTCTCTGTTATCTGATTCTCCTGATAACACTCACAGTCCTTACTATCTGTAAAGCGGCGATAATCCAAGTTTTATTCTCACTGCTGAACAGCTTGATGAAACAAACTAAAGCACTTGGTATGTTGCAATGTTGACTAGTATAGAAGCGAAAAACAAGCTCGGATTTATTGATGGATCGATACCTAAGCCTGATGAATCTGATTTGTATTACAATATAATAGCATGGTGAAGTCATGGCTTCTGAATAGTGTGTCAAAGAAAATCTATATGAGCATCTTGTACATTAAAACCGCAGCTAATATATGGAAGGATCTTCACACTCGCTTTTATAAATCTAATTTACCTCGTTTGTATAAGATTCATCAACAGATACATTCCCTCAGAGAAGGTCAACTTGATTTAGCATCTTATCACACTCAGATTCAGTCTCTATGGGAAGAATTGTTTAGTTTTCAGACTCCAGTTTACAGTGTTGAATCTTTGTTAGCTGAACATGAAGTAGACCGCGTGATTGATTTTCTGATGGGATTGAATGATAATTATGATGTGGTAGGAAGTTAGATTTTGATGAAAAAGAATTTACCAACTCTATCTCAAACCTACAATCTGCTAGACAATGATGACAGTCAGCGATCTGCACGACTTATGTCCACTGTAGAATCTGCTACTGCTTTTCAAGTTACTCCAAGTCAGAAAAATAAGAATTCTAATGGAGCAAATACAGGGAATAAACAGAATAATAATAGACATGTTTGCACATATTGTGAGGGTGTATGACATGTTGAAGAAAGATGCTACAAAAATCATGGTTATCCAGACTCTTTCAAGTCAAAACAGAAGTCCAACAAATCTTCTTCACAATCAATGACTGCAAACATGGTGAGTGACACTGTTGAAGCTGTTGAACAGAACATAGAAAATTCTCTGTCTCCTGATCAGATACAACAACTCGTATCCTTTCTGAGTTCCAAACTTCAGCAACCTAGTGCTACACCTACACATGAAGCTCATGCAGTCTTAGTATTTCTAGACCTTGCTTCTTCTTCCCTTTGCCCAATTTCCGGTAACTTTTCTCCCTCTTTCCTTTATTCTTTTACCGGAATTGATAGGCCTTATATTTGCTCTATTGGAACCAATATCACTGCCTTGGATACTTGGATAATAGATAATGGTGTATCTCATCACATTTGCCACTCTCAAAATTCTTTTTCTTCATTCACTCCTCTTGAGAACAATACTGTTACTCTTCCTAATGGAGTTCTTGTTGCTATTGTTGGTATAGGAACTATTTCCTTGGGTAGATCTTTAGTACTTGAGAATGCCCTTTATATATCTCAATTCAAATTTCATCTCATAAGTGTCAGTTGTATGACAAAGTCATTAGGATATCGAGCCATTTCTAACCATGATTCTTGTTTTATTCACGATCGTACACTGGGGTCAATGATTGGAATGGGTAGAGCAGTGAGAAATCTTTATATTATGGATATGGATTATGTAGCGGGTCATGACAAGTCTCCCATTGTTTCTGATGTAGCTGCTATGTCTAGTCCTGAAATATGGCATAGCAGACTTAGTCATCCGTTTCTCTCTAAACTAGAGTCATTATCTTCCATGTTATCTTTCTCTAAACAAAAGAATAATTCTGATTTTCATTGTAAGGTTTGTCATCTTTCAAAACAAAAACACATTCCTTTTGTGTCTCATAACAATAAAAGTACCAAACCTTTTGATCTTATACACATTGACACATGGGGACCTTTTTCCACTCCTACTCATGATGGTTATCGATATTTCCTAACCATAGTAGATGACCATTCTAGGTCCACATCGGTTTATCTTCTTCGCAATAAATCATATGTTCTAGAGGTTTTTCCCTCCTTTGTTAACATGTTAGAAACTCAGTTTGAGACTAAGATTAAAGGGGTTAGATCTGACAATGCACAAGAACTCAATTTTACTCAGTTTTATAAATCAAAAGGGATTGTTTCTTTTCACTCTTGTCCTGAAACACCACAACAAAATTCTGTGGTTGAAAGAAAGCATCAACATATTTTAAATGTTGCTAGATCCCTTATCTTCTAGTCTCATATTCCTCTCATATATTGGGGTGACTGTATTTTAACTGTTGTGCATCTTATTAATCGTTTACCAGCACCTTTCTTGGACAATAAAAACCTTTTGAAGTTTTAACTAAGAAAATTCCAGATTATTCTATTCTTAGAGTGGTTGGTTGTCTTTGTTATGGTTCCACCTCAGTCAAGGGCATACATAAATTTTCTCCTAGAGCTAGAGCTTGTGCTTTCATGGGTTATCCAGCTGGTTATAAGGGATTCAAACTTCTTGATTTAGAAACCCGTGAACACTTTATTTCTAGACATGTTGTCTTTCATGAGCAGCTCTTTCCCTTTCTTGGATCAGATTTAGAGAACAGACAATCTGAATTCTTTCTTGATCTGACTCAAGAACTCTCTCTGTCCATTAATATTCTTGGCAATGTACATTTTGTCACATTGCCTTCTCCCGAGTCTCTACAATCTGTTGAGCTCGTGGCCACTGATGGTGAACCTTCTGTTCGCATCAAACATAGAGAGTCAAAAACTCCTCCTTATCTTAGAGATTATTACTGTAATTCTGTAATGTCTTCAACTCCACTTGAAATTGCTAAATTCATTTCTTATTATAAGGTTTATGCTCCTTATCTTTCATTCTTGGCTTGCATAGACGAAACTAAAGAACCCAAAAATTATGCTGAGGCTCATAAACTACAAGTGTGGTGTGATGCTATGGGTGTTGAGTTTGATTCTCTTGAGGATACAAAACATTGATTATATGTACACTTCCCGAGGGTAAGACTTGCATTGGCTGTAAATGGATTTTTAAAATCAAATATAATGCTGAAGGCACTATTGAGAGATACAGGGTTAGATTAGTCGCCAAAGGTTACAGTCAACTTGAAGGTTTAGATTACAATGACAATTTCTCACCTGTGGCTAAACTAACCTCTGTCAAATTTATTCTTGTTTTGGCTGCTATATTTGGTTGGTCTCTTACACAATTGGATATCTCCAATGCATTCCTTAGTGGTGATCTTGATAAAGAGATATACATGGAAATTCCACAAGGATATGCTTCTCGACAGGGGGACAACCTGCCACTAATTTGTAAACTCAAGAAATCGTTATATGGTCTCAAACAAGCAAGTCGACAATGGTTTCTCTACTACTTTACCCTCCTCAGGTTTTGAGAAATCTCACTGTGATCATACTTGCTTCTTTAAGAGTACATATACTGTGTTTCTTTGTGTGTTAGTTTATGTGGATGACATCCTCATAGCTAGCAATAACGATGATTTTGTCTCCACTTTAAAGACTCAACTCAAATCTCACTTTAAACTTCGAGATTTAGGAGCTTTGAAGTATTTTTGGGTCTGGAAATTTCAAGATCCACGGATGGTATTCAACTATGCCAACGCAAGTATGCTTTAGATTTATTGGATAAAACATGACTTCTTGGATGCAAACCTGCTAATGTACCCATGGATCCTAGCATCAAGCTATCAATGGACAATGGTGGTGATCTTGTGGATGCTGCAGTTTATCGAAGATTGATTGGGAAGCTCATGTATTTGCAGATTACTAGGCCAGACATAACTTACTCGGTCAATAAGCTCAGCCAATTCTTCTCTACTCCTCGAAAGGCTCATTTAGAAGTTGTTTACAAGATTATGTGATACATCAAAGGTACTATAGGCCAAGGTCTATTCTATTTCGCGAAATCAGAATTATAATTACGAGTTTTCGCAGATGCAGATTGGGCCTCTTGCTTAGACACTCGAAGATCCACGATAGGTTACTATGTTTTCATTGGTGATTCACTCATTTCATGGAAGTCTAAGAAACAACAAGTGGTTTCTAAATCATCCGCAGAGGCAGAATATCAGAGCATCTTTCTAGTATCAGATGAGCTGGTATGGTTCACACATTTCTTCCAAGAACTACACATCTCACTAACCAAACCATCTCTGCTCTTCTGCGACAATACATCAGCTATACACAGAGCAAATAACCCAAGATTTCATGAACACACCAAACATATCAAATCTGATTGTCATAACATTCGAGAACGGTTATCTGTTGGTTTGTGTCAATTACTTCATGTCAAATCTGAGTTACAACTTGCAGACCCATTCACTAAACCGTTATATCGTGCTCCTTTCAAGAAGCTGATAAGTAAGATGGGTCTTCTCAACATTTTCGTCCCATCTTGAAAGAGACTATTAGAATATGTATATACTTAATGTAAATAGCCAATTGATTTCTGGTTTATGTATTTGGTTTAACCCTTATATACTTGTATACAAACTCAAGTGTACAGTCAATTTTGGATTAGTGAGAATAAGTTTCACTTTACTAAAAGGTTCAGATACCGGTTTAAGCTCATATTCTTATTGTCAGTTGTCAGTATCATAACCACATAACTTCAACTTGCTCTTGTCTCACAATCCTGAAATTGATTTAGCTAAGGAAACGTAGTTCAGATACCGGTTCAATGTGAATTGTGAAGTGCATTCAAATTGATCGGTTAAGAAATCATTAACTTCTGATAATAACCGGTTCTGTTGCTACACTGCACACCACGTTTACTTGCAGAGAGGCCTGAACACGATGAGCGTTGTTGAGGACAGTATTTATATAGCAAATCTGACCGAGACATCGTTTGAATACAAAACAGAAGAAACATAAAAGAGCCGTATTATTTGTCATGTTTCTGCTCTACACTGTCACTCATAGCAAGAGCGAAGTCTCTGTTCCCTGATCACAGATCAAGCCACTAACGGTTGTTTTCTGGTTATGTGTTCATCCCATGGCGGTAACATCAGCGTTTTCTTCTTGCAAACAGTTACAAGCTTGTCATATAGAATGGTATAGTTGGAGCTACTTATGTTTCTGAAGTAACATTGGTCACTTCCACTGTATTTATACACCTGTTGTGTGCTTCCATATCCATTGACCACTAAGTTATTTTTGACCACCATAACCCCCTGACCGTCTTGCTTGTTCTTCAGCTTGCTCTCAAACCTTTTCATTAACCCTTTATCGCCCTCTGATCTCTCTTCGTTGAATCCCATCGAGACATTTGCGATCTCCAGAGATGTGTTATTTCGTTGCTCCAAAGAGTCGGAGTAAAGGTAAAAAGGAAAGCTCTTAATAGAGTTTGCGCAGTAGATATCTCTCAAGGCTCCCTAGGCATGAATACGATCCTTGGCTTGGATCAACTGATCTATGATCTGCAAATTCCCGTTTCTACCTAAAACCATCGTGTTTTTGTAGCAGAATTCTTGATTCGCATTGGTTATGATGTCCCCATGAGAGGATTTGACCAACCCGATTGAAGTTATCGACCTCTTTGCTTCTGTTGTGAAGTTTCCATTCAAACCTTTGAAGTCTGAGACATAGCTAATCTCCAAAGAGCTTTCACTGATCTCCAACACCTTCCCTTCTACTCTTTCCCTCTCTTGATCCAACCAAAGATGCAAATTAGCATTGATGTACCAAACATTCAAAGCATTGGTCACAGTAAACTCCACCTTATGAGTCTTTCCATCTAACAAGCTTCCCAAGAATGGCGTGATCTCTATGTCATAACTTGGCAAATCAAAGGAATTAGTAGCTGGTATTGGTCGTCAGATTAAAGGATTGATCCCTCCGGTGAAAACAACAGGAAAAAGCCAAACTGCACCTGCAATTTTGCCGTCAATATCAACCACAACTTCTCGGAAAGGTCCATTACCAGCAACACTGAGATTGTTGGCAGTAACGAAGTCATTGGGAAGATTTCCATACCAAAACTCATCATTCTCATGGAAAGAAACATAAACCTCAAGAACAGCTCTATACACATTCTTAGGAATATCAAATCCTTGTATTTAGAATCATTCTGGTTAACTATTTCAAACCACAATCCATCGTTTAGCGGAAGATTTCTCAAAATTGGCAGGATCATATGAGCTTGAGAAGAGCTTTAACCAGAAGAATCTCACAGATTTGTTTCCAATTGATAGAAATGGAAGATTACATCGACATGGTAAACACCAGTATAGGTTTGATCTATTAGATTACCAAGATAAACAGCGAGTATCTGAGTCTCGTTCTTGACGAGCAAAGAGTGATACCTAGTCACATCTTTCTCCAACGACCAAACTATTCCGTTTGGCCTAGGCTCGGCGGTACAGCTCCGGAGTATCTCAACACCGTCAAGCCAAACACCGAATATTCGATCGAATTGTCTTCCTCGGCTAGTGGATTTGAATTCGAGGACGATTTTGGAGAAATCTCGAGATGGGCAGTGAGAAGGAAAGGTGTAATTAGCAAGAACCGGTGGTTTAGCGTACGTGTAGCCAAATTCATGGTGGAGAATCCGATGAGAGCACAGTGGTTGCTGAGTTGTGAGAGGACCGGGAACGGGAGGTTTTTTCACCTCGAAGTAGCGAGTAGGGGAATCTGTAACGTTTTGAGTCGAAGAAGAGAAGAGAGGCGAGAAATGAGATGGTTTGAATCGCGATCTGGTTTCATGGAGATCGTCGGCTACGGCGAAAAAGACGGTGAAGAAGACGAGTGAAGAAAGAGAGGAAATCATGATCGTTCCTACAAATTACTTCTTCTTGGTCTGTGTCTGCTAATCTAACTGAATTTAAACTAGCCAACTATCCTTCATTATGATTAAACTAATATCAAGTGTTAACACTGTTAACAACAGTAACTTACATGATGTTTCCAAGGACAAACAAAAAGAAAAAAACAATTTCTAGGGATCATTGAGTAGCATTATATTTATAATTGTATTAGAAAAAGAATAACGTGGAGAATCACTGCATAGTATACAATATCTAAATTTACCAAATCTTAAATCATCTTGCATAGCAATTGTTAAATCTTAAATCTAAATTCTCCTAACTTGTTACTTTCTACTTTTCTAGGAAATCAATCACAAATCGTAACAATAACCATTTGTTGCATCTTTTAAGCAAAGCTAAAGAGAGTACTTGGTTACAACCATATGATTGAATCCAACTACCAAAAGAAAAAAGAAAAAAAGACAAAACGAATTATTCATAACATAGATTGACTAGACATTTAGAAAATCACTGCAAACTCATGTTCTTGATTAGGAAACATCAATTGTTTTTACAATAAATTAGACGCTTGACTTAGCTATGGACAAAAGGTCTGAGAACAGAAATTGAAGAAAGTTGTTGAACATACAAACAAGGTTAGTTGAGAGATATGTTAAGAAAGAGATCGGTTGAGGATAGAGACTTGGCCGGAATCTCCATTGAGTAGGAAGACTTCAAGAGGAATGTAAGACGAGGATGAAGAATTTGATCCAAACCTGTACGAAGGCTGCAACAATTTGCTACCTTTCGCACATTGAATTGTTAGAAGACGTGGTCCAGTTCTCATTTGCCATACCTGGTTTCAGTTCAGAGCTAACCAATCACACATACTCAAACACAATGATAAGGTTCTTGAGAGAAGACAATATTACCTCGATGATGCCTTTTCGTGGCGCATGAATGGCTAAGCATAGACAGTAATCACTTTTTAGTGGTTCTGTGTGAATTACTGCTTTTCCTTTATCTTTTTTGGCTAACATTTCCATGAACAGGCAGCTTGCGTCACGATAACCCTAACAAAGAAAGTTCAAGTTTTAATGCATACAGTGTGGAAATTTAAGCAACGAATTATCAAGGGTACCTTCCATAGTCGGACAACCACGAGAGCTTGAGTGTCTAGCAGAAGTATTCGACCAAGTGAATCTGTTATCGCAGCTAATGTCCCACTTGGTGATAATGTGAGCTTTTCGCCTTTCCTTGGGTAGTCCTTTATACATGTCAAGGATGATGCTGCATCAATGTTTTGATAAAGATTAAGCTATAGATAGATGCACAAAAAGTGAAGTGATTAGAGACGCATGATATTTACCTTTAGCGAATGATTGAGTCTTGGCTTCTGGTTTTCGCTTTGGTGACTGATCATTACTTCTCCAGATCAGTTTAGAAAAAGAAGCTATGGTTGAAGCAGCTGCAGGCACAACTTTTGACAGAATCGCTCCAACAAGTGATCTACCTTTGTCTTCGGAGAGTCTTTAAAAAAAGGTGATCACAGAAAGTCTTGTTCAATTAACAGAAGAAAACCACCAAAGCAACATGTGAAAAACAATCATTGAAAATATTACCAACCTGTAAGCTGAGATTACAGCATCCTCTCCAATGGTCACTGCACAATAATAACGTTGACTTGACTGTCAAAGAATAAAATCAGCCAAATTTATAAACCAGAATAAACTTCAGAAAGTTATCGGCGATCTTTCTATATCTTTACAACAGCAGAAACATCAAAAGTTCAAAACTATGCTTTACGAGAGAGTGCAGAGTTTTTATATTTCCCGAGTTTGAAACAAGCAAATAAGCATTACTAGTCACCTGAAGTTCCAGTAATGGTGGAGGCATTATGCCAGTGACGGTAGCATCAACACACACGCCACTCTTGTTGACATTCCATATTTGATACGGTAGTCGTTGATACAAGCTACCACTATCTTCTGGATCTCCCTTTTGACTCTTTTGATCCCAAAAGTTAGCATTTTTTACTTGATACCATTTCTGCAGCATAGTCTACAATCATACAAAGACATAATTAACATACAAATCTCAGAACTTAGCAAAACTTGAAGGGAAAATTGAACACAAGATGTTTCAAACAATTCTCCTTGCGTCAGAATGTTTCCAACAATACCTGAATGTTGGAGCCATCGAAGCGGGCAATAATACCAGGCATTACAATACAGATCTCTTCAGAGGATGTCTCTTGGATCAAATCTTTTTTAGTTCCTCGAACTCTTAGTTTCAAGATACGGCTTGGATGTACTATCTGTAAAAACATACAAATAAACAAGCATTAGATTTTGACAAAAAAAAAACAAGCAATAGATCCACAAGATCACTTAAAAGTACAAAATATCCAACGACAGAATTGCCACAATATTTTGAGACAAGACTGGGCGTAAACAAAAATTTCTGCAGTTTAAGTAACCATCAATTTTCGAAATTGATATTCAAGACAGAAAAGTTTCCGAATTTCACCTGCTTATGTATGAGATCACCGGCAATAGAGTAAAAGAGGAGATACCCACATGAAGTCCCTGCAGCAACGACTCTGATATCATCAAACACTAACCATTCGATCGCCGTGATCGATTCGGCCTCAATTGGAGACAAATCAGGCCTGATCTTGACACGAGGCGCATCCGGATCAGCCCAATTCACAATCAAAATGAGAAATCGATTGGCTAAGGCTATAGCGTGGGAATCGAGTGCGCACAACAGGTTGGGGTTGTTCACAAGCCATCCCTCTTTGCCCGCACCGAGCTCGCTAAGTTCCTCGCAGGCGATGCAGCCTAGTTCCGTCAGGTGGATCCGTTTCGCCATCGCAAATCTATTGAATCAAAAAGAATAAACAAAAAAAAAGACAAGATTTTTTTCTTTTTTTTGCTTACTGATTTCTTGTTGTGTTAGTCACAGCTTCTAAACGTCAGCGTATCGTTTGGCTTATATTATTACCGTTTCTAATCAATCTCCTAAAGCTGTTTCGGGAGAAGAAAATGCTGGGTCAAGATTTATCTTTCTCTAAAACCCTGAACCCTAGCTTCTACCTACGTAAATCTCCACCCAATTCCGGCTCACGAAGGACTGTTTCGATTTTACCGGTTATTACCGAAAGGAATTATGCCTTCAGGGTCAAAAGCTCCGAACTTTTGCTCAGAAAAGATGATGGATTCCGGCGAGACGTACGGGCTTTGGCGGGGAGGAGCAAGAAGCAGCTTGGAGGTTCATCTGGCGGGAGGATAGAAGGGGATTCGGATATGAGGAAGCAGGTGAAGCGGAAAGCTCGTGAAAAGTCAAAGAAGCTAGCGGAATCTCTATTTTACAGATTGTATAATAACCCTGACAAAAGTCGAAGCAACATTCTTAGTAGCCACCCGGATAAGTTCACGGAAGGAGAGCTTGAGATGATAGGGCTTGGTTACGATAGGATGGTTCGGTTTATGGATAAGGATGACCCGAGATTGCGTCATCCTTATGATTGGTTCAAGTATGGAGAGTTTGGACCTTACTCGTGGCGTGGTGTTGTGGTCGGTGATCCTGTGCGTGGCACTATCTCTGATGAGTGTGTTACTATGATAGGTGAAGTGGAGAACCATGAAGAGTTCGAGAAGATTGAGCAGCATGAGATGAATATAGCTTTCCAGAAAAGAGTTAAGGAGTTGGATTCAAATGTTGGTTTGAGGTATTTTTGGGTTTTTGTTAGACATCCGAAATGGAGACTCAGTGAGTTGCCGTGGGAGCAATGGACGTTGGCAAGCGAAGTGGTTGTGGAAGCGGACAAGAAGCAGAGGCTGGACAAATGGAACTTGATGGGGAGATTGGGGAACAAATCTCGTTCTTTGATATGTCAATGCGCAGCTTGGTTCAGACCCGATATTGTTTATGTGAAGAAGCCTGTGTTTCAGTGCAGGTTTGAGCCTCAAGAAGATTTCTTTAATTCACTCGTCCCTTATCTAAACCCGGTAACGGAATCTGGATTCGTGTGTGAAGTGGAGGATGATGAAGGTAGAGTGGAGTTGAGTACTTATTACGGAGGGTTGTGTAAGATGTTGAAGGTGAGACAGACAGCTTATGTGGATGATGTGGTGAATGCTTATGAGAAGTCTAGTGCTGAGAAAAAGTCCAAAGTGTTGAAGTTCTTGCTTGGAAACCACCCGAACGAACTGTTGCATCCGTATACAAAAGAGTGGAAAGCAAAGTTGGAGGAGATGGAGCTAGGCTGTGATGCTCCAGATGAAAATGAGAATCAGATGAACACTAGTGGAAACTCAGAGAAGGCTGAATTCTCAGAATGGATTGAAGACGAAGGTGACAGTGATGATGATGATGATGATGATGATGATGATGATGATGATTATGATGATGCATATGATGGTGAGGTGGAGGAAAAAGATGATGATGATGGATATGATGGTGAGGTGGAGGAAAAAGATGATGATGATGATGATAACATTGTTTTGAATGTGGAAGGCAACGAGGAAGAAGACAGTTTGGAAGATGAAATAGAGGAGTCGGATCCGGAAGAAGATGAGAGGTACTGGGAAGAGCAATTCAAGAAAGCAACAAGCAACGCGGAGAGGATGGAGAAGCTTGCAGAGATGAGTATGGTGGTGTCAGATAAGTTTTATGACAAACAATTAAAGGCGATGGAGGAAAGAGAAAAGAGAGAGATTGAAGGAGATGAGTTGGAAATGAGAGGGAAGAAGGCGAAAGTGAAGCCAGAAGAATGGAAGACAGTAGGATATGGAAGGTGGATGAAGAAGACAAAGAAGAGTAGAATCCCACCTGAGCTGTTTCTCCGTGCTGCTGTTAGGCCCTTTGTTTACAGAAACCTTGTCAAAGAGATTGTTCTAACAAGACATGCCATTTTGGAAGGTGAGATTGGCCAAAAGGAGTGATTTACTACTTGAGGTCCAACTCTATTCTGATGACCAGTGGTTATTTAATGTATACTATTAGCACCATAAGAGATTATCCTAGAACTTCCCAGCCTCATGTATGTTTTTTTTTTCATTTTTTTCAAAAAAATATATTTGTTGCGGTTTTGATTTCAATTATATCTGTTACCTCCTACAAATTTAGTTATGTTCTTTATGGGATACAGTACAACTTCATAAATTAATACTTTATATATTAATAAACTTTATAAATTAATAAAATATTTTGGTTTCAAATCGAACCATTGTAAAATTTGATCAAATTTGATAAATTAATAAGATAATAAAGTAAAAATGTGATTTCAATAATATCATAAATTAATAATCATCTAAATTTATATATATATATATATATATATTTTTTTTTAAATAAGTTGATTTATCAATTTATGATTAAAAAAAGAGAATTTTTGAGAAATACATTTTTTAGTGTACCTTTTTTCAAAAATACTCATTGACATTTATCTTTTCAAAAATGCTCCTCATTAATACAAAAATGACTAAAATATTATCAATAGAATTGTTACAAATTTTTCCAGCAAAAAAAAGTTTTCTCGCTAAAAAAATAATTTTCCCGCCAAATTTTCTTTTATGGAATTTCATAAAAAAAATTTTCCGCCAAAATTTTTTTATAAGTGCGCTTATAAATCTTTACAAACTTTTTATAAACACCTTATAAATTTTTATAAATGCCTCATAAGTTTTATAAGCTCTCTTATAAAGTCTTATAAATTTTGATAAACACGTTATAAATTTTTTATAAACACCTTATAAATTTTTTATGCTCTCTTATAAAGCCTTATAAATTTTTATAAGCTCTCTTATAAATTTTTGTAAATACCTTATAAAATTTTATAAGCACCTTAAAATTTTTTATAAACACCTTCTAAATTTTATAAGTTATTTTATAAAACCTTATAAATTATATAAGCTCTATCGAAAAGCCTTAAAAATTTTATAAGGTCTCTTATAAACCCTTAAATTTATAAGGTTTTATAAGCTCTATTATAAAAAAAATTTATAAACTCCCTTATAAATTTTTTTGGCGGGAAAAAATTTGTAAAAATATATAAAATAATAATATAAGGGTATTTTGGTCATTTTTCCATAATGAGGGGCATTTTTTAAAAATGTCCAAAAAATGAGGGTAGTGATGATAATATCCCCCTTTGAAATGCATTTTTGCAATTCTCCCTTAAAAAAAAATTCTAGAGCTCAAACTATAAAGCAATTATTATTTTCTGTTTTTCAAACTATGATATTGTAGTATAAATATCATGAAAATAATCAAAAAAAATTTTGGAAAAATGACAAAAATGACTCAAAATTTTATTTTGAATGCAAAAATATACTCCATTTGATTTTATTTCCAAAAGAAACCTACAAATGTAGTGAATTTATAGTTTTATTTGCTATGACCAAACAAAAAACCTAAAACCGAAAGTACCTTTATATTCATCACAGATATTGAAGACTTCATATGAAGTCTTCTATTTACATGAGAAGACTTTATATGAAGTCTTTTTCTTAATTATATATATAATTTAAAATTAAAATAGGAATAATTGTTATATGCTTATAATTTTGATTACAAAATCTTATAATAAACAAATATCAATATTAAAAATAAAAATCGATAAAACATGGTCAAATAAGATCAATGAAGATCGAACCATAAAATTCATAACAAACTATGTCATGCTTTAGGATTTAGGATAATAAGATATAATAAACATGTGGTATTTTGTAGATTTTTTATTTAGAATGTAGAAATGGAATGAAAGTATTAAATTGTGCATATATTTAGAAACTATAAGTTTTTGGTCTAACATTTGTGTAATGTAGAGAAAAGTTTGCGTTGTAATCTAGGATTTAGGATTTAGGGTTTAGGGGTTACAGAAGACTTCACGTGAATTCTTCAACTAAATTATATATATAACTAAAATTGAAATAGTAAGTAGTGTTATATGCTTATAATTTGGATTACAAAATCTAAAAATAAACAAATATCAGTATTAAAAATAAAAAATTCACTAAAACATGGTCAAATAAGATCAAACCACAAAGCGTACAAACAAATTATCTCTTCAAGAGTGGAATAGTTTAAGGTTTTATGGTAATAGGATATGGTAATCATGTGAGATTTATAAATTTTATTAGATTGTGCATATATTCAAAAGAGTAAGATTGTGCATATATTCAAAAGAGTAAAATTAAAATAACATGTATATTTAATAGAGTTAAAATTTACGGTTTAGGGTTTAGTGTATAGTGGAGATTTTACATGAAGTCTACTATTTTTAGGATTAGATTTCACATGTAGTCTTCACATAAAGTCTCCAACAAGATCTAAAAATAGACTAAAATGAAATTTGAAAAAAAATCACTATAAAATAAAAAAAGTCATTATTAAGGTTAGAGAATTTAGTGTATAGGGTCTACTGAATAGAAGACTTAACCTGAAGTCTTCTGTTAGTTCAAATCTGTGAAAATTTAAATTGAAATTGGTTTTGATGTAAACCAAAAATAACCAACGATTGGATAAAAAATTGGAATTAGGTAAAGGGTTAACTGAAATAAACCAAAAATGGAATTACATATAAAATCGAAAATCATTCTCTCTTCTCTAAACCCTAGCCACCTTTTGATGTGTGTGATTTTTGATAGTTTTAGAGTTTTATTTTAGGTCACTTTGCATCCGTCTAGCTAAATTTTCCATGCACTTAGGTCCGTTTAGGTTAATTTTGCACTCTTTGCATTTGCATTTGGAGTTTTGGAGTTTATCTAGGTAAATGAGCGAAAAAGAGCAGAAAATAAGCAAAACTGGAGCTAAGGAGATTGGAACAGCTGCTGGAACGTCTAAGTCAAGAATGATCGTGCACACTCGGATCGCTACCTCGCGGATCGTAAGGAAAGGAATACCCAGAACGCTCAACAAAGGCCGCCTCAGTGACTTACCTCAATCTATCTGCTGCGAGGGAAGACCAAGACCCACCTCTCTTCACATCAAAGGACACACTCGGAGCCATAACTTAACCAAGAACCATGAGGACACATACATGAAGCTCTCTTCGGTGTCCAAGCTCACGCAAGGTCACCGAGGATAGTTTTACTGACCGCCTGGTTGACCGACTTAGGTTGGCTTGACTATTAGGGTTACACAATTAACCCTATAAATACCCCTTTAAGGACTCATTTATAGAATCATCTGATGTTTAGCTGAAAAACTCTCTTTATTTTATTGTTGTTTTCTTTTATGCTTGTTTAAGGTTTGTACTCTTTTAATGGTTATTGATTGAATGAATTAGTATTGCTTTGATCTTCATCTTTTCTTCTTGCAATTTTATTAAGCTTTACTTTACTTATGCAATCTAGATCTTCCCTGATCCTCCTCCCTCATAAAATAAGGTGCGAGTAGATCCCTTTGGATCTCGAGGATGGGGAGATCGGAGGTAAATCTGTTGATTCCACCGCCTAACTATCCGATCTAAACTCCGATCTCTTCTAGTAAGGCTAAGCTTACTGTTGATCTGTCCCTGATCAAGAGAGATCTGATTTGGGTCATGACCAAAAGCTAGCACTAACGGGAACGGAGACCATGTGCCTTGCTAGTGATGGCTTGATCTGCCGAAGAGAGATCTAGCATTTGGATCGGCTATTAGACGAGTTGAGCTTTCTTTATGCGTTTGATTCGGCTTGATAACGGTGAGAGTCGGAATGGATCAGTTGATCCGGATAGAGATCTTCATAACGAGAACGGGCTGATCTAGCCAACATCCCGGTCTAGAGATCGCTTTAAGAATCCGGCGAGTGGGATCGGCGAGTTTGTCGCTGATCAACCTCCCTATCCTCTTGATCCTTTATCCTTGAATAACTTAAACCCTATTTCGCATTTTTACTCTGTTTTTGTTGCATTTATCTGTTTTAGTAATTTCAAATTCTGTTCTGTTTTTTCTTTAGTCTATTTTGTCTTATTTTCTAGTTTGCAAGCTTAGAACATTGTTAGATCTATCATTGTGACAAAATGCTAGATTGACTTGGATTAGGATCTAGTACTAGATAGGTTGTTTACAAGCATCTCTGAGTATTTGGTTTGACAATCCACCTTACTTACCACCACACTCAATGATTTGATAGAAGAACCGCAAAAACCCTTTTATCACCTTTGCGACTCCTCCTCTCTCCCAACATGACCTCTCACTTTCTCCGATGAGATCCGCCAATGAGAACCAACTTTATTTATTCTCCACTCTTGCCAATTCTCTCTTTTTCTCCCCACTTCTCTCTTTGTTTGAAGGTTACCGCCAACGAGAACAGCCTCCACCTCCGCCTCCGATGCTAAGCCCTCTTCTATCTTCTTCTCCTCTCCTCTCTTTCTCTTCTTCTTCATCTCTTCGTCTTCTTCTTCATCTCTTCTCCACTCATCTCTTCCTCTCCTTCATCATCTCTTCTCCTCTCTTGCTAATTCTCTCTTCTTCTCCTCGCCTCCTCTCTCTGTGTACAAGCCAACCGCCAACAAGAACAGCCGTCGCCACCTCCGATGGTAAGCCCTCTTCTCTCTTTTTCTCCACTCATCTCTTCCTCTTTTTCTATATCTGTCACTTGGGAAATGAACATGTGACCACAAATTTGGGTATGCATCTACTAAGTATTGAGCAAGGGTGGGGTTTATATGCTTCAACTATCCATGTATCTGTTGAAGTCAACAAGACTGTACGGATATGCCACTGCTTTGACCATATACAAGAGTTGTTTTCCTCTAAACTTGGTCATGATGTTACTCTGAAGATGATAGTAACATATACTTCGTGTTATCGAAGGAAAAACTGTGCTACACGCATTCTTTATGGAGGTGTGCCCCTCAGAAACTACTACCAAAGGACTTTGGTGTGGAAAATAACTACCTAATTTGGTAAGAAACTATTCCCATGAAGCATCATTCTCAGTGTCTACAATACCAAATGCCAATGGAAATATCTGAAACTTACCATCCTCTTTCGTTGCTACTAGCAATAGTCCACCATACTTCCCAATTAAATGACTTCCATCAACCATAGTCACTGTTCTAAGAAAACTAAACCCAGCTATCGAGGCCTTAAATGAGAAAAATAGATATTTAAATATATTCTGATCATCAAGTTCAAGCCTTGTAATAGTTCCCAGATTCGATTCTTATATTAGATGCAAATGACTGGGCAAGTTACCATAACCATCTTCTGCTATCCCACAAAACAATTGTTGGGCGTATATCAATGACCGGTACGCAGTAGTGTAACCCATCGCAATTTGTACATTGTCTTCATTGACACTTCGATATGCTTTGGCGTGATCCCATTGATTGTTCCAAAACTATCTACAAATAAACTACCAATATGTTTCGGAGAATACTGCTTGAAGTGAGCATATCATTCTACCATGGAACATGTATGAACGTTCACAAATTTTTTCATCCAAAATGTGTTCCTTCATCCGTCACAATCACTCTAACCTTCTATTTACACTCAGGAACAAAAAAATTTGCCACAAAGAGTTCTTTTGTTGACTTGTATGCGCAGAAATTGAATTTCATTTGTATACTCCTCAATTGAAATGTTGATATCAACTCTTCTTGGTAGCAAAACTCCGTCCAACATATATGTTTCATGATTTGTCTTCTTGATCAACATAATCTTTGTTCTGAATAAGTGTTTCATCTTCGTCTTTGTCTTCATCTTTTACTTTCCACTATATACTATAATCTCCCCCGTCCATGTAAACTTCGGGTTCATCATCAAGCTGGTATTTCATGTCGTCTTCCACTAGATCTTTGTCTTCGTCTTTTATGTCTATGTATGTTCGTCGTCATGTTTTTCCCATTCTTCTTCACAATTCTCTCCTTCACGTCCACTCTCTCTAAAATCACCAGAAACACATAGACGGACAACATGTAGCTTACATAACTCAGCCAAGCTTCAGACTTGTATATCATTTGTGACATGCATTGGAGGAGTATTCAGTGGCATTTCTTGCAACATTGAATCTAAAAGTGCATAGGCCAACTCTATAGTATCGGTTTTAATGTCCATATCGTAATCATCTTGTACCATTTCAAGAAGTTTAACATGCCTACAACTATCCTCTACAAATAACATTCTCCCTCCTTTGCAATTATCGACGTCAAAATGACAATACAAGTCTTTTCTTACCCATTCTCCATAAATAATAGGTAACTGAACTATTATCCGAAAAACATAATATAAACAATATTAGTACAAAAAATTGGTAACAATATCGTTAATAATCAAAATAAATCAATCTTAAGATATAAAGAAAGAGGAGACTTCACGTAGTCTATTGAGCTAAAAAGTAGACTCATGTGAAATCTCCAAAGGTTGTTTCTTTATTGACTAAATGTTGACTGTATTGACTAAATGTTCACTTCTCAAAAGGAGACTTCATATTAGCAATTACCGAGAATAAATATTTTGATTCGGAGACTTCATGTGAAGTCTCCTTACTGACGTTTCAAAATAGTAGTATTCTCAAAATGTAGAAGAACTCACGTGAAGTCTACTCTATATGACAAAGGTTACTTTTAAAATTGACTAAGTTTGACTTTAATTAATGAAGTCTCTGACAAAGCAAACATCAGATGATGTTTTCAACAAAAATATAGGAGAATTCTCTAAAAGTCTATCGTAAATTATAATTTTTTATTAGTTGCGTAAAAAGCATACATGGGTCCACTTTTTATTGAAAAACAAAGACTTCAGGTGAAGTCTTTGGTGTTTGATAAGATTTTAGGTGAAGTCTGATATTTCAGATAAATCTCTAGATTTTTTGGGTCAAATAATCTTAAAGTTGGTCAACTTCAAAAATAATCCTTCTAAGATATGGAGACTTTACGTGAAGTCAACACAATATGAGGAGACTTCATCCGACGTCTCCGTAAAAGTTAAAATTTTAGTCAATTCCAAAAGTAACTCATTTTTTAGCAGACTTCATGTGAAGTCTCCGCAATTTTTTTTTTCCAAACAAGAATGTGGAGACTTCACCTGAAGTCTTATGTATGGAAAACTAACCTTTCTATTGATTTGGAGACTTCACGTGAAATCTACAAGGACCGTAGACTTCACGTGAAGTCTCCTCTCTGCAACTTTTTTGAAAATATGCAAAAATTTATTAGATTTGAGTTAGAGATTATATATACCTTATTTAGATGTCCAGAATGTCAAAATGCACCATTAATAGTTTGTTTAAATTGTTAAATGCACCGAAAATTAATGTGTAAAGATTTTTGAAATGTTAAAATGAAAATTTGAGAGATTAGATAGAAACGAAGAGAAATGAGAGATAATTTGGTTGAAGATTGTTTACAAGCAATTAAACCTCAAAAATAGGTAGGTCCATAAGCATTTAGAGGTTTGATTTTGGTTGATAATGGTAGTAAATTGAAGAAGATGACACTTTAGTAAATATTTGATGTATTTTGGTAATTTTAGTTTGTGATGAAATTAAAAAAAACAAAAAAGTAATGGTATTTTCGAAAATATATATAGAAGTAAGGGTATTTTTGAGGGAGTTTAGGGTAGAGAAATTTGTTAACATTTTTTGCCATTGACTTAAATCAATAGGTCATTCTTGAAAGTAACCCAAATTTCATTAAGTTTTCAAAATTTTAATGGAAAAAATGTTAATTTAAACTTGTATTTATCAAAAATGGTTGATTAAACCTTGAACTTTGGATGTGGTTGATTAAACCTTCAATTTTTTTGGTGACTTCTGAAAGAAGCATCAACTTTGCATTGACTAGACCAATTTAACCTTTCGCAAAAATAGAACCAAAATTGACTAAGAAATTGAAAGTCAAATCAGAAATTGAAAGTTCTATTCACTTCTTATCTTTGTTATGAAGAATCCAAAAACTTGATTTGCTCTTTTCTTTCAAGAATGAGCTCAAATTCGTTGATTTAAAATATCAAATAAAAGACAACATTTTAAAGATATAGAAGATGGGGAAGCTAGCTCAAAACTCTTGTTGAAGAAACATGGTGTAGTAATTTACGAAAATGAGACGGAGATTTGTAACGATAATGGTTTGTATAATATAGAAATTGTGGGCCTCGATATAGCTGTTGGGCAATGTTATCTATCGAAATCTGTTTTGGAAACCAGGCTTAAGATAATCAGTATTTTGCAAAAATTTGACTTTTGTGTTATAAGCTCATCCTCAGAGCAATTTTATGCGAAGTGTTGGGTGAAAGAGTGTGCATAGATTGTTCGGGCGACACAATTGGGAGATTTTCCAATGTTTCATATTCATAGGTATGTTGGCGTCCATACATGTTTGGTAACAAAACACACTTCACGATCCAAGCATGCAACTCCCGCAACTTTAGCGATGCTATACAAGGATTTTGTTGGCGGAGTTGGACCAACGGTTCTGCCAAAGCATGTTGTCTAAGCTATAACAAAATGATACTAAATCAAGGTTAGTTCTTACTAATCACAGGCAGGGGTCATATGTTACATAATAATTTTTGGCAAGAAATAATGAATCACATTGGCTACATAATAGTTAAGGATTAGGATTCACTTTGGGTACATAATAGTTAAGCAGTAGGATTTGAGTCTTGTTTGGTAAGTCTTTGTACATGTGTGAAACATAATAACTAGGGATCATACATACATACATGTAAATATTGACGTGCAGTACATGTTAATCTGCAATGTCTTCCCCACATCATATATTGTCTATAAAGAGTATATGTGTTATTATACTATAGATGGATTACTGGAAGGCACACTAGATACAGAGGTGTGCGAGAGGTTTGGTGTCTCGTTCACATGAGGAAGGGTTCAAGAATTTGCTGGCATACGTAGACATGATTAGGATGTCCAATATCGAGACTTATACACATATTGAAGTTGATGAGAGGGATCATTTTAAGTACATGTTTATAGCTTTTAGTGCAATCATCTGCGGATTTCTGTACATGCACAAAGTCATTGTTGTGGACATGACATTTTTTCATGGAAAATACAAGGTTCCCTTCTGACGGCCACTTGCCAAGACGGGACTTTCCAGATTTTTCTGATTTCATTTGCCATTGTTGATACCAAAAATGATGAATCATGAAAGTTGTTCTTCAGGAAACAGAACTGTATCATAGCAGACGATGAAGATTTAGCAATAATTTCTAATTGTCACTTGTCAATCAGTAAAGCCATTAAAGCGGTGTATCCGAGAGAAAAATGGGGAATTTGCACATATCGTTTGTGGGCTCGTGCGCACTTTTCTGGGGATAGATACAACCTTACTACTAGCAACATAGCTGAGTACCTAAATAGAGTTCTTTCACTGTCTAAGGGGTTCCTAATGTACCATTGCTTGAGGTTATCAGATGCATTATGACACGATGGTTTTCTAAACAGAGATTTGCTGCAAACTTCTTTGACTTGCCATGTCGAGAAATTACTCGGGGTAAGCTAGCAAAGCTTTAAATGTTATTGTATTTTGCTTTCGTACAGGTTGTTGATAACATGAATCAATTGGTTTGTATAGACACGCATTTAGCAACCAAAGTTACTGTCTGTTGGAGATATAGACGCATACCAAGTACAAGTCAAATCTGGGTCGTCTACACATATTCTGAATGTGCGAGACAAAAAATGCTCTTGCGCCCAATTTGATGTGGATAAATGGTCTGCAGCAGCCGAGGCTTGCAAAATCCCAGTGCTATCAGTGTGTTCTCGGTACTATCATACAATATATCTGTATAAGGCATACTCAACAACTATCATGCCAAGAGATTTCACGAAGCAAATACCAGAAAGTATTGCAACCAAGGTGTGTCTATCACCTATGATATGACAGCAATCATGCAGACCCAACAAATGTGGAATATGTGGCAATATTGGACATAACCAGAAGACATGCTGGGCTTCTACTGCGTGTTAGAAATTACACTCACAATAAGGACAGTGTCACATTGTAATGTTCATCACTAATATATTGCATATACATTGTAATTCCCGAACAATTGGTTACCGTTTGTGGACCTTTAGATTTGTTACCTTCCATTTCATACACATGATAGATTTATTGCATGTAGTGGTATAATTCCTGTATATTTCAAATTATATATTGCACGTATTGTTTACATATTTATGAACCATATTATGACACACAACTATGAGTACAGATAGTCTTCATTAGAAAGTCATTACAGAGTGACAATCTTCATTATGTATTGAATAGTAATTACATACACACTAACAGACGCTGACAATAGCCATTACAAAGTGAGCCCCAAAGCAAATCTTGCATACAGGAATTATACCACCTCTATGCCTCCCGTGATAGGTTGGATACGAGATCCAACCTTCAAAATATGCGAGGAAAGAGTGTCGATGCAGATTTCCTATTTCAATGTTGTGGCCTAAAACTCGATTCCCAATGTTAAATGCTTCTTCAAGTGTTGGTACGTTTTCGAGGAAGTATTCGAACATCTGGATACCATTAGCATGTTCTCCAAATAGCATAAGAATGCTGCAGCTGAAAAATGGGCTTCAGGAATACCCGCACATGCAGCGCTCAATACTTTGTCCATCGCTTTGTGGGATGGACCTGCTGAGGCCACTGTTCGAAGGCCCCACACATACATGGCTGATGGGTTTTGTCGCATGTATGCATCGATACATAAAGCCCCAGTATGGTGAATCTCTACCAATTTCACTTACGTGCAGGATAAACTTCAACACATCCACTTCAGCTAACACATCATCAGAGAGGGCAATGTCACAGAGAGTATGGCTTGAAGCAATGAAGGGTCCTATGTCCCGAAAACCTCCAAGACCGACATGACGAATGAAATCAGATATTAAATCTACTACTATGAGTGGGTTCGACATAATAGGAGAAAGAAAATATCAAACTCAGTATTAGGAGTTTTGATATAAATGGATGAGGATGTGTAGTTCTAATACATTGTGGATACACGATGTATAATGGACCACACACCTATATATATATATATATAACAAGGTGTGTCGGAAATTAGGGTTTTTCATATTGCTATATTGTTAAACAATTATGTAGTGGAAATAAGTATGTATTCCTATCGGAATTTAGGGTAATGCGATTTCTATGTATATTGGTTATAAAAATATGTAAGCATGTATGGCTTAGCCAGTGCCTATGTATAGTTGGGCATATAAATATGTTGCGTACATAGGGGAAGATTGTTCTTAGATATTTAGGTTAAGGCAATTAATATGTATATTGGTTTATATATAAATATATATATATATATGTATTTTAAATAAGAATGTATGGCTCTCACAGAAGTAGGGTTTTCCGCCACTTGGTATATATATGTTAGATTACTACGTATGAAATATCATTCTCTCTCGACACAAACCTCCATTTTTCCGCTGCTCTATAGTATCTAAGTCATCTTCTCCCTATTCTTGAGTGAAGGCAAGCATATCTGTAGACTTTGGTTGTGTTTGTTTAGAGTTCCGATTTTCCAAAATGTTGTGACTTTTCCTAAAGTTAGGGTTAAGTGTTTTATAAAGGTAATCAGGTTGTCCTATATGAAATCCGACTCAGACAATGAGGAACATCGTGAGGCTAGGGTGCAGGAGCTCAAGGAATACATAGACCGTATAAAATTTGTAGCTGATAGCGATTGTGGTGGTCCTCTAAGATGTCTGTGTAATGAATGGATTATTCAGGAGACCACTGCAGAACCAGTAAGAGGCAATAAGTTGTGGAAATACGTTGCCTTCAAGGTGAGAACTAGTTTTATGCCGTATCACTACGACTACCACTGTTTTTTTGTAAACTAAGCTTCTAGTCAAAACTTATGTCATCATTGTATGTAGATCGATGAACTTCAACGATGGAAAGAATGGGGTTCTAGTATTGAAGAGGAGGTTCGCATGCTCTGTGATGCGGTTGACAAGCAAGTGAAACAAATAGAGAAGCTTAATGACTTGGTGGGTGGGCTAAAGGAGTTGTGCAAGAACTAGATTATGAATGATAACTAGTGTGTTTGGTTGCCTACGTAATTTGCATTTGTTTCCAGTGCCTTTGTATTATATCTCAGAATGATGTCTCTGGATCGTAGCATCTTAAGGTCGAAAAATTGTTCCACGAATGTAACATTATTATGTTAAATATACTGTAATCATGTAATATATCAGCGTTATGAAAGAGTGAGGTGTCTACCCAAGTTGTTTCTGTATGTGTCCTATCTGCATACTTATTATATGAATATACATTTGAAGGCTTAAAGGCAAGTAAAATGATTACAAAGGTTTGTCAACCGTAGTAGATCTTGACTTATAAAAAATCTGCAGTTGGTATTAATTGTCAAGTCAATGTAATATTGGTGTCTCTATAGGGGTGAACTAGTCAACTTCAATTTACAATTTATTCTCTATCACAAATGGTGCCCTAGAACCATTTTTAATAACTCTAGTGATTTGATCTGCCGGCTTTTTGTCAACGAGTACAACACCCCAATCGGAATCCTTTCACCCATGTCTACGGTATCAAAATCATCATTTCCAAAAGAATCAAGAAGAGGTTTGCGTATAAACTGTTCATGCGGTTACAAAGTAACGAGATTCACTTTCACCACAAAGGATAATCCTGACCGTTCTTTCTACAAGTGTGTCACTGGGAAAGAGGTAGGATCTGAACCTCTTACATATACATAACTATAGTCTTGCACCCTCTAAGTTGGTTCTAACATACACCCAACATCGTATATGAAAGGACCACCTGTTTATATGGATTGTGGATGTATTCATCGAGGAAATAGAGGATGTCAATAGAGGACTATCTTGCGACATAGAAGCCGCCAATGGACGAATTTAAGTTAGGCTGACAGAATTGCATGATAAAATGTATGAACGCCGTACCAGCCTCGAAAGATTAAAAAAATTTGTTGGAATGTGTTTTTATGGGTGTGTTGTTATGTCTGTCGTTTGGTTGTTTAGATAAGTATGTGCGTATGCGTGGGACAAATTACATATGATGTTTAGATAAGTTGTTATGTCTTGCCTCTACATAACGCGTATGTTATTTTAGTTATTATGTAGCATTATATATGTTCACTATACATATATATATATATGTATGTATGGCTTAAACGCTAAATATGCAGACACATGTAAATAAATATTTAGTACATACACAATGTCGATGTTACATAGTTAGCATACATAATCATTTACCGTCAAACACACAGGCGTTAGCATGTATTATATATACACATTGCGTAATAGTAACTGAAGCAGCGGTTGCAGACATCCGTTTCTAAAGGATTGTCCATGCTACAAGTAGGAAATTCATCCCAACCGGTGTAGTGCCTAGGAATCTTCGAGCACCACAATCGCGTGATTAACTTACAAGCGCATAAACCCTCTCCATGATGGTTACAGTATATTCAAGGTCCGTGAACTCCCCAAGAAAAGTATCAAACAAGTTCATACCAAGTTCTCCCAAGCTATAGATAGAGTAGAATGCCGGCCTCCAGAATACCGGCCATCGATGCAATACAGAGTGAATCCGTCACTTCCTGCGATGGCCCAAAATTTGCAATCTCCTGAATCCCGTAAACATACAGCGTTGGTGGATTTTGTGCTTCCAAACAAGTCTGGAAGAAAGGCAGACAAGGAGACTAATCATCACTTAGGCGACGGTCAATAAAGAATGCATCCAGGTTTACCTCCGACAACACATCAACAGATCGAGTAATCACACTAAGAGATGGACCATATACAAGAAACAGAGCTAGATCTCTAAATCATCCATGGCCAACACGCGGCACGATGTCTATAATAACATGAAGGGGGAGGTAAGGCAAAGACATTGTGAGGAGAAGATTAAGAAGATTCATAGTGCTTGTCCAGCTTGGCGATGGGAATAAGTAGCATTACCATATTTACAGGATAGGGGTACATATATACCATCTATCAGGGGATATATGTTACATAATACATATATGTTTGGATCGATTTACATATTTATCTACATTATGTAGTCATTCTACATATTTTCATAAATTATAAAAGTACATAATTGTCGTTTAATGGGGACATTGCGTACTAAATATTTACATATCAGACGTTTAGTAGGAATGTTGCATTCTAAGTAATTATGTAATATAGTCAATCGAGACGAGTTAATAATGTAAACAAAACGAAATCATTTATCGGGGAGTCATATATGGGAAAAGGTGCAACATTTTAATGCGCTTTGTGATTGGAAGTCACAAACTAAACAGTCGCCACCCTACACAATTATACTTTTATGTACTTCAATTTCAATGGTACAACATATTAAGTCACTCACACTTTACAAAAAATCTCAATAAAGCAAACATCTTTCGCTGATTATTTTTTGTTAAACCAAACATAATAAAAAAGACAATGGATTATAAGAGAAAACAGAAGTTCGATACTGCTCTGACGACTCCAGCGAAGAGTACGACTCAGACAAGGACTCAAAAAGCTCGACGATGATCAAGAACAACAAGTTCCTCTTTGAATTCTTCCAGAAATTTGGTGGGATGAACCTTGTGCAGGCGACCAGGAAACTATGGAACTGTCCAGCATGTCAGGACAAGCCTGGTGCCAATGCAAGGTATAGCCTAGCCGCTCTTGTAAGGCACGGGAAGAAGAGGATAACCTCCACTTCGAAGTGGCAGAAGTTCTAGCACATGAGATTGCGTACCATGGACTAGTAGTCGAGGAAAATGAAGAACCACATTTTTTTGGGATGTGGAAAGGTGTAGATGAGAGTAATGTGAAAGATCTTGTGTGGATTCCGGTAAAACCGATGTTGCCTTACGATCTTCCTATTGTATGACCTCCAATCATCATCATCCATAATACTCGGCTTTATGTCGATCAAAACATGTAATGCGTAGCCTAGAAATATTTTTTTTTTTAACGTCTAATTTTATTAATCACAGGAAACATCATCATTTACAATATGACTTAAAAAAGAAGGACAAGTATGGAACAACTTCCATTGTAGGTCATCTAGTCTTATACTTGCTTTAGCCAAACAATCGGCAACTGAATTAAAACGTCTTGGAGTATAAGTAAATCTAATAGCATCAAACGATGGCATCCATGCCCAAATTGTTGTGATGTAATGCTCTAGCCGAAGGTTTATAGTCTTCACACTTTGAAGCATAGTATTTAAAATCATACTATCCCCTTCAAACTCGACACAACGATAACCCGCCGACCACGCAGATTTAAGCATAGTACTTAAATCTAATCCAGAAGGGCCAAGCTCATTACGATGTGAAACATCATAATTGCATTTGACCCAAATTTCAGACGGTGGAATCCAATTAATCTGAGGAATATGGGAGCTATCTTGGACAGTCGTATTTTCCTGGTAATGGACTTGAATCCATTCATTTGTATCATAAATTTATTTTGTAAAAATATCCAATGGTGTGAGATTAATACGAGAGAAGTATAAAGTGTTATGACTTTTCCAAATGCGCCATAATAACCAGAACGGAAGTAAGCGTAGCTGTACTGGGACTGTGGACGATGAGCTTTGATCAATAATATACTATAGCTTATCTAGTACTGGAATTGTAGAGTCAGGTATTGGACCTAGTGGCAGTCCAGATAATCGCCAGACAGCTGTTGCATAATCACAAGTAAAGAAGCAATGATCCAGAGTCTCAAAAACATGGCAGCATCTCAAACAGGTAGATGCGGCATTTATGTTGCGATATTGTACATTGTCCGCTGAACTCAGTGCACCAGATGCCAGACGCCATAAAACGTGGTGTAGTTTAGGGGCGAATTTTAAATTCAAGATGCGTTGAGATAACCTGGGGTGGTTATACAACGGTGGTCGGTATCTCGACTCCAACCTCGCTTGTCTTGCTAGCCAATATCCTGATCTAACGCTATAAACTCTATTGGTTGAATAACTCCATATTGGCGTATCTTCTGTGTGAAAAGGTGGGACATATAACTGTGTGATGAGTTGGTGATCTCAAGGATCTATACACATTTGTAACTTACATTGATCCCATTGTTTGGTTGTTGGACAGATAAGAGTAGAGACCGGTGTAGCAGGTGCATAAGGGGGGAATAATCGTGCCGGTCTTGGTGGTAGCGTAGGTAACCAATTGTGTAATTCGATAGCTGTTGACGTCCCATCCCCTATATTGTACTGGATTCCTTTTTTGAGGAGTTCGCTGCCATAACAAAGTGACTGCCAGCCATACGATGAGTGGGTTCGTATCTTAGCATCTAGCATTGTACCATTCGGGAAATATCGTGCCTTTAAGGCCCTATACACTAGGCTAGTCGGTTGTTGAAAGATTTTCCATACCCTGTTAGCCAATAATGCTTGGTTGAACTGTTGTAAGTCTCGAAACCCTATCCCCCCCTGACGTTTTGGTGCGGACAATTTAGACCAAGCGACCCAAGGTATCTTCTTTTGTTGTGTAGTTGTTCCCCACCAATAGCTAGCTATCATACTGTTCAATGTATTACAAAGACTCACCGGTAATTTAAAGCAATGCATTGAGTACACAGGCATCGCGTAGACCACCGCTTTGATTAGCATCTCTTTACCCGCTTGGGAGAGGTACTTATTTTCCCACCCATTGATCCTCTTCTTAACCGAATTCACAACATATTGGAAAATATCCTTTTTATTGCGGCCAAACTGTTCGGGGAGGCCTAGATACTTCCCTGCACCACTTGTATGGTGTATTTGCAAAATCTGTTGAAGTCGGTCTTTCGTGTTCTGATAGACTCGTGACCCGAATGTTATGGTAGACTTTTCCAAATTTAGTTGTTGTCTAGAGGCAGCGGCATAAACATCTAAAAGAGACCAGAGTTTCAACGCATTACTCACGTCCGCCTTGATAAAGAATAATGAATCATCGGCGAACAAAAGGTGAGATATTTGCGGCCCACGACGACCTAACTGGATTCCAGATAACTCTCTACGCCGTTGAGCTAGGTGCAATAGGGAACTCAAGACATCTGCACATAGAAAAAATAGATAGGATGATAAAGGGTCACCTTGACGGATTCCTCGAGTAGGTGTAAAATGCTCATACGGACTTCCATTAATGAGAACCAAGAATGAAACCGACCGAATGCACCCCATTATTAGATGGACCCAATGTGCCGAGAACCCCTTTTTACGTAACACTGTCTCTAAAAAGTCCCACTCGATGCGGTCATAGGCTTTACTGAGATCTGTCTTAACAGCCATATAAGTACGTGACAATGTGTTATTAACTCGGAGAGGATGAAAACACTCATGAGCAATGAGGATGTTATCCAAGATTTGTCTCCCCGGGACAAACACAGCTTGATTTTCCGATATAAGGTCCAGGAGCATGGCTTTCAGTCCATTCACTAACACCTTTGAAATAACCTTATAAGAGATATTGCATAGACTAATTGGTCTGTAGTCCTTCATTGATCTTGGTGTCTTAATCTTTTTTATAAGACATATATTAGTATGATTCCATTCCCTAGGCATACATCCCGTCATGAAATAGTCTTGTACTTGTTGAATTAGAGTCGGGGCTACAAATTCCCAATAATCTTTATAGAACCCAGCAATGAATCCATCCGGACCTGGTGCTTTGGTAGATCCAATACTAAATAGAGCTTTCTTTATTTCAATTGGCGTAACGACTTTGATAAGGTCAGCATTCATGCCCTCTGTAACAACCTGTGGGATCGAACTAATAACCTCACTGAAATCCCTATCACCACTGGTAGAAAATAACTCTGTAAAATACTGACCCTCCACGCTAGCAATATTAGCCGCACCATATTTTGGACTACCGTGTCCATCAAGAATTTGGCTGATGTGGTTTCTAGCTCGTCTCTTTTTTGTAGCCGCGTGAAAAAACCGGGTATTAGAATCTCCATTTTGAAACCATTCAACCCGACTTTTCTGTCGCCAATATAATTCATCTTGCGCATATGCTTGAGCAAGTTCATAATTGACTTTATTGACATCTTCCGTCGTAGCATGATCATCTAAAGTAACCCTATCAAGTTCAGCTTGTAATAATTTAATAGTGAGCATAGAATTATTACCCGATGACCGTTTCCATTGTGAGAGTGATGATCTGCTTTGTCTCAGACGATCGAGAAGCAACGTAGGAGTAGTAGCATGGTTGTTTTGCCATATCGGTTGTAATAAAGATCGAACCTCATCACTAGCTCCATATCTAGAATCATAGAAGAATTGTTTGCGCCCACAATCAACTGCCTTACGTATCTTTAGTAGGGCTGGCCTACGATCCGAGCCGCCAAACGGAAGATACTCTACTTGCGATGAGGGGTACCGAGTGTACCATTCATCATTACACATGGCTTGGTCTAACCAGCATTTGACCAAATGAGAATGTCTGCGTCCGACCCAAGTCTTATTACTACCCACATAAGGCAAATCCGTAACTTGGCATACATCCACCATTTGTCTAAACTCACTAAGTGAGTTAACATCTCGGACTTGACCACCCCATTTTTTCGAGGGATTCAAAATCTCATTAAAGTCTCCGATCATTACCCAAGGACCGCGACGAGTTATGGCAATGTGTTTTAAAGCCTCCCAAAAATGATTTCGTAAAGAACGTATAGGATGGCCATAAACACAAGACAAATAGAAATACCCGTCATCTTTATTTATCTTACAATTGAGTACACGTTGATTAACTTGCATAAACTGAACTGAAATAGAATTTTGCCACATTACACATAAACCTCCACCTATTCCTAACGGAGACACACAGCGGACGTTATCAAATTCCAACTTGGCAGCGAGATCTCGAACTACATCATTTTGGTTCTTAGTTTTGATTAGAAAGAGTAGAGCCGGGTCATAAGTACGCTTAAAACCTATTAGGCGTCGAACTGTCAGGGACCCTTTCAAGCCCCGACAGTTCCAAAACATGAAGTTCATCCCGACTCCGGTGGATTATGGCCCACCGAACCTTCACCTTGATTGTTTTGTCGAGAGCCACTTGTGCTCGCTGAACCCTTCTTCTCCAAATCACAATAAATATTCCGTACCTGTACCTTATCAAGATGACGGAACATCCGTTTGTTCACTCTCTCAACCACATCATCCGATGCAACATCGCGGCGGACATCATAACCCATAAAAAGAAGTTTCGGTTCAGTACTTACTCGTTGAGATGTCTCCGGTGCCTTCCTCTTACGGGTCCCCTCATTCTGCATCGAAGTGTCATCAGAAGTTGCATCCTCCATCACAGTTTCGTCATCACGAGCAGGTGGTTCTTCCGAAGGGTCATCCTCCTCACTATCGTCATCATCCGACGATGGTCTTGGTGGTGAAGGTGATGCATTAGAAGGGCAAGCATTGGCATCATGAGAGAGCATTCCACAAGTGGAACAAAACATTCGCAACTTCTCATATCGGAAGCGTACCACTGCCGTGTCTTCTCCAAACCAAAACAACCTTTGCAAGCGAAGTGGACGTTGAATGTTCCACAGTATCTTCACACCAATATAATCAACGAGAACGAAACCATCAGCGGTGAAGTCGGTCTCAATGAAGTTGCCTAATGATAGTTTGATGTGTGTCACCATACGTAAGGTTAAGAATCTCAATGGAATCCCACGGATTTGAATCCAAAACGGAATCACATCGAGATCGTCTTCAGATTGAATCGAAGTCCACTTGTGTGTTGTCACCATCCAATCGTTGAAAGTCCAAGGGCCCCTTTGGATTAGAGAATGAAAGGCTTCTTCAGAGCAGAAAAGGAATTACACACGCCTTCCTTCTAAGACATGACCGGAAACTTCTGAGTTCACACTCCCCACACAAGGAAGTGTACCCATCATTGCACGAAGATTTTTGTTTTTGAGGGTTGACAGGCCTCACGATGAGACTATGTTCGGATTCACGTGCAGCATCCTCACAGACCGCCGAGTTCAGATCAACAACGTCATCATTAATTCCCAATGTTATGTCTAGCAAAGCTCTCCTCATTTTGTCCGCCATTGAAGAAGACGAGAACAACCAACTCAAATTTTTTGAGAAGAATTTGAGAGAGAGGCTAGACATATATAGAAGCAATATCATCGTCCCTAATTGCCTAGAAGAAACTACCCTCAACTTTTGGTAACCGTCGGAGTCAAAGTCACAGAAACCGCTAAAAGCGGCAGTTATACACAATCGCCAAAATAATCGCACCCAGAGCATTTTCCAATTTCTCATAGCCTAGAAATATCTAAGCCGCCACAAATATTCAAACCTTATATACTGTTTTCATATGTTAGTGGACTGGGATGGGAAATCCTGAATTGATGGAATACTTCAGATGATTCGAGCATGTGGGAGCACATCATTCTTATTGACCTACTGAACACATGGAGATGAGTGCATTAGTTTTCCAGGAATCTGTACGCAGCTATTACCAGGTTGAGCGACTTCACATGGAATTTGTTAAACAAGGGTTTGGTAGACCCAAATGAGAAAAGGTATACGTGGGGTCTCCGCCAACTGTTTGGCTACTCTGTGAAACAGGGAGATTTTCAAGTATTTAATGCATACACGTATGGAAGGGCGAGGCTAAGATCTGATTGGAAATGTTTTCGAGATGTGGCGATAGAGGCCCTAAGACTATTGAAAGAAAATTAGGTTGAGCTTAACAAAATTTGATAGGCGTTTGTATGTCACATTTGTTTGTTTTGGTTTGACTTTTTTTCTACTTCTTCACGGTTGATTACATATCAACTATCGTAGACCGAACAGTAATACAAATGCATCGTAACACGGCCACATTTTTAAAACTTAGATATGTACCATAACTACATGTATTCAAGCATTCTGGATATACAAACTACATATTTATAGACGACAAAAGCTACATACGTATATTTTAAATAGTTTGGGGGAAATTTACATAAAAACATATTTTATAGGCATGCTTCGTTGTCGACGCATTTGGAAATCGAAAGATCTAGGGTTTCACTTAGAAAGTGAGAGTTTGGTACATACCAGTGCGTTGTGGTAGCAGGTGTCGACATAACCAAGAAAACTTTCCAATTAGAAGTACTTAAGAATGTCGAATAATTAGTTACTATGTATGTTACACTTAACATTACATATTGAACAACACATTTACATAAAATACAGGAAATAGTACATTATAATATAGCTACAACCATGGTAATATATATGATCGGTGCTAAGCTAAGGAGAAACTCGATTTCTTAATAGCCCAGTCGAGAATTGATCCAAAGCGAGGGGATCTCGGTTCGATCAACTCGCTCTCGCGATCATAAACCTTCACCCTAGGAAACTCCGAGCCTACCCTAGTAGTGGAAATTAGATCGGGTGAGCATCAAGATCGGACCCTCCAAATAGCTAGTAATCTCACAAAGAATCCAATCTCTTGCCCCAAGTGAAGATTACTCTATATTTAGCTAGGATCTACACCTTGGCGAACCCTAGTCCGCCGCGGAGAAACTAATCCGAGTTTAAGTGGCCAGAATGAAATCGGCATCAAGACCACTAGATCTAGTAAGATCTTATCTTATCTATCCAGAAGCAACCTAGATCTACAAAGATTTACACCGATCTGCCTCATTTCCTCCTTGTCCAAGGTTGATCTACTCACTCATGGCGGATGAGAGCTCAAACCTTGATGAAGAAGCAATAAACATGGAAAGTAAAGAATAACAATCTAAATACTAAAGCAAGAGATCAAAAAATAGAAGACAAGATGAAAATCAAATCAACATTAAATTAACTTCCAACAAAAAGGATTCGAGTTCTACAAAACTTAGAGAGAATCCAAAAACTTGCATAAAAGATAAGAAAATGAGATGCTGAGTTTTGCGGCTTAAGAGCCTATTTATAGCCTAAACGAATCATAAACCTAGTCTCTTGGTCAAACCGCCTCAAAATAGTCAACAAGTGTTATTTTGAGGCGGTCCTTAAAGTGGAAGAACGAGGCTTGGTCGCGAGGTAGGTTCCTTTTTCAAACAGGTGAGGTTTCTGTGTCATCCTTTGGACTTTTGCACGAGGTTAATGTGCGAGGTAGGGTTCTTTGGTCAATCCTCGTTCTTGATGGTGTGAGGCTGAGGTTTGAGGGTTCTATGAGCTCTGACTTTTCTGCTCCTTAATTCATCCAAGTCTTCCTAAGTTTTCTTGATCCGTTCCTTGCATCCATGTACTCCAAAATGCTCCTTGAGATACCTAAATCCGCTCGATATGTAGAATGTATGGTATGCAAGTGAAAAACATGAAAATGAACCTAAAAGGACTCTAGAATGATGCAAATGCTATGATATAGATGGGAAATAACTCTAAGAGTAGTCCTAAAAAGCATCAAAAATCACACACATTAGCTCCCCCAAACTTAGATCTTGCTTGGCCTCAAGCATGTGCAATAACCTAAGATGGAGAAACTACACACAAAATGGGAACATCTCATCCAACAAACAACTTGTTTAAGCTAGGGCCATAATCCACATGTGAGCTCTATCATTTTGGAAACCGTAATATAATCATTCTCAAGCATAGCACCCAGCCTATAGATTCCTAATACCTAATCCGGTCTCTAAAGGTTCAAGTCTAATTCCTTATTTCTTCTAAGTGCGGTCCTCAAAAGGGGCTACAGATTAACGAGTACATATTTCAACTTCCCTAAGCTTAACATGATCATTCTTTTCAACACAAGTGGTTCCCTCTCATGCACACTTTTGCTACCCGCTTATTTATTCTTTTCTTTCTTTTTCTTTTCTCTTTTTATATGCCCTTTTGGCTTTTTCGAAGTTGGCTTACACAATCATGAAAGGCTACGGGTTTACGCTTTCTTCCAAGTTGCTTCACTAACCCGCATATGGAGTAAACAGCGGATATACATGGGAGTGAAAGGCTACGGGTTTACGCATCCTTCCAGCCGCTTCACCTTTACCACTTACTCAGGTTTTGGCGGGCAGCTTTCATTTCTTGTTTTTCCACTTAACTTGAGAGGGTTTTACAACACACATACACTAGATCATGTTAAACATAAAGAAGAAGGTATTTGATGCATCTCTTGGCCCGAAATCGGCAATTTGAATTCAATTTTATAAGGAATTAAACAAGACCTTTTCAAGACACAACACAAGCAAAGTTCACTAAGGTGATTGATCCGCTCAAAAACTTTTCAAAGCAGCCAATTACCAATCAAGAGCGTTCACAATGGTTACTAGCTAACTTAACAAGGTTTGCCCATCATCAGGATAATTCCCACATAATAAGTACGGATACATGAGTCCTATGTAAATGCAAACTATAGACAATGCTAAATGGATGCATCTACATGAACACTCTATTTTTGCGGGATTCATTTTCAAAATTTTTCAAGTTTTTAAGTTTTTTCTATGCCTTATATCCTATGAAATGCAACACAAAAATGCAGCAAAGAAAAATCTTAACGGATTTTTACAAACTAAGTGATATGCATAAAAGAAAGACTAAGATCACAAAACACAAGGTTAGTAACTCCTAGGACCCTCCCCGAAACTTAAATCACACAGTCCCTTGTGTGTATGAAAGCTTAGAGGTGAATCCTAGGTTAACAATTAAAGTAAACAATGGGATGCAATGGCATTTACAATGAAAGGAGTGGAGTAGGTACCTAGGAGTCAGAATCTCGCTGCTCGTTGCGAGTTCTGCATACGAGGGGCCACCTTTTTTCTCTAGGATGGCTTGTATGCGACTGGAACGGGGCCTTGTCTGTTGGAGCGAGGAGTATGCATGAGGGAGCATATCTGGCGGCTCATTGATGCTTTTGTTGAGCTGGTTTCCTCTCCGATGCTTTTGAGTTTGTGATCGTTCTTGTTTCGGACATCAAATAACCTCCACTCCTTGGTTACTCCGACTCATATGCGCACGGTGTGTTAGATGGGTCTCTTGCGAGCGTGACTGGTCCATCTCCTTTGGTATCCTATTTTAATATACCTCGCCATCCTTTCATGTTGCTCACTCTCTTGTATTAACCGGATGCGAAAAGTCCAGACCCCCTCCAACTTCTCAAACTTCGCCCTCTCTATTCTCGCTTGCCATTTTCTGGTTCCTTCCCTCTTCAACGGCCGCCATGGCTGGTGTTTCGTCCTCGGTTTTCTCTCTCGAGCGTTTGTGTGGTGTTAAAGGAGAGGAGAGAGCGTGAGAGGAGGAAGACGAGGATGCAGTTGGGTTTTATGTTTTCATGGGAGGAGACCGGATTCTTGAGAGGGTTGTTGTTTGGTCTTGGGGAACAGATCTGGTCCCCGAGGTATGATTCAACCTTTGACCTCATCACGTCTGTTTGTTTTGAATTTTGAAATCCTTGACCAGTCTTCGACTCTCCGATCTGTTTAATTATTCCTTGACCGTCCTTTTTCTTTGGAATAATAAATTGACTGGTGGGGACCAATTGATGAGCTGGAGCCTTAGACAGCTGGTTGTACCCTCGTTGTTGACAAATAGCTTACCTCGGATGTTGCCTTTGGTTCCAAGATCAAGGTGTCCCAGTTAAAACACTTATCTTTTGTATTTGAACCTCCAAAGCTGGTCAATCCCTGGTGAATAACCCTTCAACCAAAAAGATAAATGTACGAAAATAAAAATTATTAAAATTCAAAATATGTACAAGGATATCCATGGGACTTCCTCCCAAGTGAGCTTGTTTATAATCTCAAGCTCGACTATTCCCTCGTTCAGAGCGGAGGCGGTTTGTCGAGGACTGCCACATTCCTCAATGGTATTTCTTCAGTTGCCAAGTAAGGTTTAACCCTATTCCCATTGACCGTGAATGGTTCCCCTCTTTTGTTGATTAGAGTGATTGCTCCCAGGGGTAAGAGCTTTTTAACTTCAAACAGACCGGTCTACCTTGACTTTAACTTTCGGGGAACAACTTAAGCCTTGAGTTGAACAATAGCACACGATCTCCGGCTGAGATTACTTTTCGTGCTATTTTCTTGTCGTGGGAAGCTTTTGTTCTATCCTTGTAGATCTTGGAACTCTCATAAGCATCAATCCTTTTGTCCTCCAACTCATGCATGTCGATTAACCTATTTTCTTGGGATGTTTTTTGCTCAAAGTTTAGTAACCTTCTAGCCCATACTGCCTTGTACTCAATCTCGACAGGAAGGTGACATGATTTCCCGTATAACAACTGAAATGGTGTCCTCCACAATTGGCGTCTTGTGGGCGGTTCTATATGTACAAAGTGTATAATCTAGCTTAGCTGCCCAATCTTTCTTGGAAGCGCAAACTACCCTTGTAAGTATTGATTTAATTTTCCTATTGGAGACTTCCACTTGCCCGCTGGTTTGGGGGTGATAGGGTTTGGCTACCTTGTGCTTCACCCCGTACTTCCTAAGCAAACTTTCGAACGCATTGTTGATGAAATGTGATCCTCCATCACTAATCACAACTTGTGGAACTCCAAATCTAGGGAAGATGATAGTCTTGAACAGCTTTATTACCACTTTTGCATCAGTCGTCGAAGTTGCTACCGCTTCCACCCATTTTGAGACATAGTCTACGTCTACCAAGATGTACGTGTTTCCGTGTGATGGCGGGTTGAAGGGTCCCATGAAGTCTATCGCCCAACAATCAAACACTTCAATGTGCAAGATTGGTCTTTGAGGCATCTCATTGCGTTTTCCTATGTTCCCCATTCGTTGACAAGGATCACACTTTGATATGAAGGCTTGAGCATCCTTAAACATTGTAGGCCACCAAAAACCGGCTTTGTTTTGAAAGATGCAAATTGTCCTCCATATGTAGACCCATGGCAGTGTTCCAACAATCCTTGTACTTCTTCTTCAGCCACAAATCGTCTAAACACACCATCCAATCCTCTCTTATACAAATACTGCTCATCCCAAAAGTAGTGATTTACATCTCTAAAGAACTTCTTCTTCTGATATCCTTCTAGACTCGTAGGTATCTCTCCTACCATCAGATAATTAACCAAGTCAGCATACCAAGGGAGTGCGGATCCAGCAAACATTTTACTCTGAGGAGACTTATCATTCAAGTCAATCTGCTGCTCCTTGGAGTTGATTACTGCGAGGGAGATATGCGAGACTTGGCCCTTTTGTTCTCGTCCGGTTGTCTTGACTGCCATTAGTTGTTCCTCCGACATTGAATCGCTTATTGAGACCGAGTCTTCTACCATCATCCTTGATAAGTGGTCAGTCACACTGTTCTCTACCCCTGGTTTATCCACAATCTCCATGTCAAACTGTTGGAGAAGAAGTATCCATCTAAGAAGCCTCAGCTTTGCATCTTTCTTCTACATGAGGTACTTCAAGGCTGCATAGTCAGTATGGACGATGACTTTGGAACCAACTAGGTATGACCTGAATTTTTCAAATGCAAAGACAATAGCCAGCAGTTCCTTCTCGGTTGTTGTATACTTGATTTGGGCATCATCAAGTGTCCTACTTGCATAGTAAATAACATTCAACTTCTTATCTTTATTTTGTCCAAGGACCACTCCCACCGCATAGTCACTAGCGTCACACATAATTTCAAATGGTAGAGTCCAGTCGGGTGCTTGGACAATGGGTGCTGAGATAAGTGTTAACTTGATAGTATTAAAGGCTACCATGCACTCATCATCAAATAAAAAATCTGCCTCTTTGCATAGTAGGCGAGTAAGCGGCCGAGCTATCTTTGAAAAGTCCTTGATAAACCTTCTATAAAACCTGGCATGACCCAAGAAGCTTCTAATATCCTTTACCGTCTTTGGGGATTGTTACTGAAATTACATCTATCTTGGCTTGATCAACCTCAATTCCCTTCTCAGAAATCTTGTGCCCCAAAACAGTCCCTTCCTTGACCATAAAGTGATATTTCTCCTAATTAAGCACCAATTTAGTCTCCACAGCTTAATACCCTACATAGATTTGACAAACAAGAGGAGAAGGAGGAGCCATAGACGGAGAAGTCATCCATAAAGACTTCCACCATCTCCTCGATTTAATTCGAAAATATAGACATCATGCAAGAATGGAAATTAGCGGAAGCATTGCAAAAACCAAATGGCATTCATTTATAAGCAAAGGTACCATAAGGAGAAGTAAAAGTTGGTTTCTCTTTATCATCTGGGTGTATAGGGATTTGGAAGAATCCACTATAACCGTCTAGAAAGCAATAATACTTGTGGTTCGTTAGACGGTCCACCATTTAATCAATGAAAGGCAATGGGAAGTGATTTTCCTAGTAGATGAATTGAGTCTCCTATAATCTATACACATCCTATGCCCCTTAATGGTTCTAGTTGGTATCATTTCGTTGTTCTCATTCTTAACCACAGTTATTCCTCCCTTTTTGGGAACACAATGAACTGGGGAAACCCATTTGCTATCGGAGATGGGATAGATTACATCCGCATCAAGCAACTTTAGGATTTCTTTTTTGACTACCTCTTTCAGGTTCGGGTTGAATCTCCTTTGGGGTTCTATGCTAGAGTGAGACTCATCTTCTAGGTGAATTCTATGCACACAAAACCTAGGTGAGATTCCTTTAATGTCTTCAAGAGAATAACCTATATATCTTCTAAAGCGTTTAAGTTCGGCTAGCAACATTTCAAGCTCTTCATCATTCAAAGCATCATTAACAATACAGGATATGTAGAATTAGGGCCTAAGAAAGCGTATCTTAGCCCAGCTGAAGTGTTTTCAATTCAACTTTTGGTGCCTTGAGCTCGGACCAATCGTCTTGGGCTGCCTTAAAGGTTCCCTTGATGTTATCTGCTACGAGGTGCATGACTGAGTGCTCAGCAGATCCGACGATTCTTTCTTGCAAAGGAATTGAGATCCTTTTTCCACCTTGTTCATCCTTAATATCTGACTCGACCAGTTCTTCAATCACACCCGAGCTTCTTGGAAGTTGATAAGCACCCAAAAGCTTCCTATAGAACTTCGCTTCAATCCGCAAATAGGTTTGGTTAGCCCAATTTGCAATTGATCCTTTGAGAGCAATTCCTCAAGCAGCTCATTTTTAAGATCATCTATCTCTTGGATCCAAAATGCTTGGTTCTCAATGGTAGGTTTCCTCAATACGTTTTCGATGTGGAACTTCATCTTAATTTTTTGGCCCGAATTCAGCTCTATTGTTCTGTTTCTTAGATCAATCAAAGCTCCATCTGTAGCTAGGAAAGCTCTACAAAAGAGCAAGGGGTCTTTTGGTTCTTGATCCAATTAGAGCACAACAAATTCTGTCGGGATTTGCACTCCTCCCACATTAAGCGGTAAATCTTCAAGCATTCCATGTGGTATTCTCCTAGACCGATCGACAAGTATCAATGAGATCTTGCATGCTTTGAAAGTTCTGAATCCTAATCTCTTTGCAACCGAGAGGGGCATAAGACTTATTGAAGCTCCTAAATCACAGAAGCAATTGCGGAAAGATAGCATTCCAAGAGAGCAAGGGATGGTAAAGGTATCGGGTCGGCTAACTTTCTGGGTGTTTCCTTTCTTAAGATGATTGCACTAATCTCATGAGTTAATATCACTTCTCCTTCGATCTTCTTGGTATTCTCTTTCACCGCATCTTTGAGAAACTTATGGTAAGATGACATCAACATAAAAGCATCGACCAATGGGATTGGAAACTCAAAGTCTTTAACTTCTTTGACAAACAGAGTTTTATATTTCTCAGCAATACGCGTTTTATACCTTTTAGGAAAGGGTAGATGAGGACAAATGGGTGAAGAAGGGTTAATCATATGTGAATCTGTTGCCAAGAGTTCAACTCGCAGTGTTGCCTTGGGTATGGTGACAGCAAGGAGAGTTGAGGGGATGTTGTCTGGCAGTGTTTTTGATGGAACCTTCTACCCTCGTTCCTCAATGGTGTGAGGCAAACTATCGAGTATTGTAGCTGATTTTAACTGATTGGCCATCTGTGTTTGTGAACCATCCTCCCCCTCCTCAAATATATTGTCTTTAGTATTAGCAGTTGTAGCAGTATTACTAACCATCCTCTGTTCCGATTGTAGTTCATTAATACTATAGGATACCTTGTTGTTCGCACGAGGTAGACAGGCGAGGCTTGTGTTTGAAAGAGGAGAAGGCTGAGGAGTGGCCTGGTTTTGTTCTACTTGCTGAAGTCTTGTGTTTATGTCCCCGATCGTTCTATGGATATTGGTATATCGGTTATTGATCTCAGCAAATTTCTCTATGAGCTTGTCGGCCGCAACCTTTTGTCCTTGAAATATCGCTTGTAACATATCCAATACAGCTGGTTGTGAGATAGTTGTAGTAGCGGTGCGTTCAAGTAAACTGACTTATTCGACTCTAGTCACTTCCTCGGCCGGGACAGGATTTGATCTAGTCTGTAGCAAACGGTCTATTTTGGCATTCATTATACGGATTTTGGATTTGCTTGGAGCGGCTGAGTTGGTACAATAGACTCCACTGGTTGCATCACCTTCATTATACTGTTCTTCAGCTTGAGCAAGGTTTGCAATGAGCTCCCATCCGGCAATGATATTTTTGTGCATAAAATTACTGTTGCTTGCTGCGTCCAGTAACGTTTGATACCTCGACCTGATTCCTCGGTAAGAGGTGCTGAGTAAGCACTCAATCGTGTACATGTGATGCGGACATTGGGCAATGTAGTCTTTAAATCGTTCCCATGATTGAGGGAAGCTTTCTGAGCGCTTTTGAGTGAAATGAAAGATTGTTGTACATAGTTTCGCGGTGGGGGAAGGTGAGTAGAACTTATTCAAGAATGCCTTCTTGCACTTGGCCCAAGATGTGGTCTGGCCGGGGATAGATGTTTTTCCTAGTTCTGGGCCTTCTCCGCAAGGGAAAACGGAGACAAGCATAATCTGAGTGCATCATTGCTCAATCCGTCTATTTGAGTAGTTCCGCTCAGCCTTTCAAACTCGTCGAGGTGCTCAAGTAGATCTTCGTATTGTAATCTATGGAATTTAATGCGTCGAACCATAGCAATGAGGCTCCCTTTAATCTCAAAAGTCTGATTAGGTACGGGTGGTGGGTTGATTCCGTACCGAGGATAATAGGCTGTTGGTTCATCAGCTGCGCCTATCATCCGTGGGATGTTTTCTTCAGGGACGTCGGAGTGGTCCTGATTAGTATACTCGTCTATTGATGAAGTGGCCATAGCAATGACCAAAAAAAAGGAATGTGAAGTTTCCTAAACTCGGGGCTTGACAGCGAGTATAGACGTTGAGTATAAGTTGTAAATGGTATACCCTTGCTTTCGGTCGTCAGGGAGTACCTGCGAGGCCTGCAAATGCATCAAAAACAACAACTTAATCAGTAGGATATGAACTTTGTCGTTGAAGATCCAAGTTTCTGAAGCACAAGCAAAAGATTTAACACAAAATAAAGGCTAACTTGATCCTAGACAGAGATATTTCCTAATTGAAATCAAGCAATTCCAATTTGGCAACGGCGCAAATTTGATAAAAAGATTTTTACGGTTTATTTCTATCAAATCATTGAGTATAGTGGTAAGTTAAGTGTCGAACCAAACTCGGAATGATGACAATCAACTAGGACTAATCAACCTATCTAGTTCAAGCTCAATTGGTTGATAAAAATTCTGTCACAATCTACCAACATAAAGCATGTGAATAAGACAAAATAGCCAAGACAATAAAACAAAAAGAAATTCAAAAACAGAGTATGAAAAAGCAAATCAAGATCTGAACAGAAAATCTGTAAGAAAGTAATTGGGCAAGGCGGAAAGAGGTCGGTGATTGGTGCTAAGCTAAGGAGAAACTTGGTTTCTGAACAGCACAATCGAGAATCGATCCAAAGCAAGGGGATCACGGTTCGATCAAATCGCTCTCACGATCATGAACCTTCACCCGAGGAAATTCTGAGCCTATCCTAGTAGTGAAAATTAGATCGGGTGAGCATGAAGATTAGACCCTCCAATAGCTAGTAATCTCACAAGGAATCCAATCTATTGCCCCCAAGTGAAGATTACTCAAGATCTAGCTAGGATGTACACCTCGGCGAACCCTAGTCCGCCGCAGAGAAACTGATTCGAGTTCAAGGGGGCAGAATGAAATCGGCATTAAGACCACTAGATCTAGCAAGATCTTATCTTATTTATCCAGAAGCAACCTAGATCTACAAAGATTTACACCGATCTGCCTTATTTCCTCCTTGCCCAAGGTTGATCTACTCACTCATGGTGGGTGAGAGCTCAAACCTTGATGAAGAAACAATCAACCTGGAAAGTAAACAATAACAATCTAAATGCTAAAGCAAGATCAGAAAATAGAAGACAAGATGAAATTCAAATCAGCATTAAATTAATTTCCAACAAAAAGGATTCGAGTTCAACAAAACTTAGAGAGAATCCAAAAACTCGCATCAAAGATAAGAAAATCAGATGCCGAGTTTTGCGGCTTCAGAGCCTATTTATAGCCTAAACGAATCATAAACCTAGTCTCTTGGTCAAACCGCCTCAAAATAGTCAACAAGTGTTATTTTGAGGCGGTTCTCCGAAGTGGAAGAACAAGGCTTGGTCGCGAGATAGGTTCCTTCTTCAGACAGGTGAGGTTTCTGTGTCATCTTTGGGACCTTTGCACGAGGTTAATGTGCGAGGTAGGGTTTTTCGGTCAATCATCGCTCTTGATGGTGCGAGGCTGAGGTTTGAGGGTTCTATGAGCTCTGACTTTTCCACTCCTTAGTTCATCCAAGTCTTCCTAAGTATTCCTGATCCGTTCCTTGCATCCATTTGACTCCAAAATGCTCCTTGAGATACCTAAATCCGCTCCATAAGTAGACTGTATGGTATGCAAGTGCAAAACATGAAAATGAACCTAAAAAGACTCTATAATGATGCAAATGCTATGATATAGATAGGAAATGACTTTAAGAGTTGTCCTAAAAAACATCAAAAATCACACACATCACGCCGTTACATATTTACCTTCATGGTCGATTCCAACGTTGAATTACCAAAATATAGGCAAAAGATAAGGTGTCCCAATAAAAACTTAGCATCCATCAAGAATCTCAAACGTATAGAAATACCCAAAACAACAGCTATGCATAGTATCAATTAATCGGTGACCACATCCAGGGAGATTATCACAAAGACTGTTACAATGGTGGATCGAAGAGCCGGTATTAGTTCCCATTATTTGGACACAGCAACAAGCGTCCAGAGCTATCTCTTTTGCCACTACCAAGTTTGAAACATCTCATAAAAACTAGGTGAAAAGCGAGTTACCAAGTTGTTGCTTACCAATCAGACATGTAAATGTAGCGTACACAAAGTAAGCATGCATGAAACTGGCGGCTGATGCAAATAAGATTTTGTTCATAGCACTAGTGAAGAATTCTGCAGGAGCATATCGTGAATCAGCGGATGAAACCAAAGCGCGTAGGACCCAGACATACATCACCACACGGTTACGCGCATTAAGACAACGACGAAAGAAAGGCACATAAAGAGAACCAGCGTTAATCAGACAACACTCATAAATCAACTCGTCAATGTTGACATCAACCAAAAGTTTGTTACAGAATACAATCAAACGCAGGTATAGATCCGAGGCAATAAAAGGACCACTACGGCCAACACGCCACACAATATCTATAACAATATCTCATGGAGTGTGAGGCATGCGAGATGTAACTATATTTGGGTTTAGCCTCTCAATTTCTACCCTAGCAGGATTTCACTTAGGAAGACACAGTTCATATATATGGGTTAGACTCGCTAATTGTCCCACATAAATACTTAATGTACCTTTGATTCATATGTACATATTTATCGTATAGGGCAAGGAAGCTACATAGACATACTATTTTATGAACGTAACGGCATAGTTAATTACTTGATACAGTACATACTTGTTTATGGTTACATAGTCATGAAAGTCATTGTATACTTCCTCCCAGTACATAAATGTCCTCCTGCACTAATTTTCTCACACCAGCTACTATCATCTCCTTTCCCGCGTTAATGACGTCAGCATATTAACTATGAGTTTTGATTTGAAACAAAACAAAACAATAAACAATGTAAAAGTCAATAAATAAAAGTATCAAGCACAGAAAATTCATCAGGAAATAGGAAATCAAATCAGGAAACTATTTAGGGCACAAATTACAACCAATTCTCGTCTCAAACATAAATTTATAGCAAACCCTTTTGACTACTATGTCTAACAACCCAGAATCATAAACTGTCGTTTGGTCTTAGAGAAATAAAATGCATTGTCGAATTGGTCTAATAGGTCCACAACTAGCCTTAACATTAGCTTTCGTTGATTAAAGACTAGTTGCTCATCTAAGCGAGTTTATGCATCTAACAATCTTTTGGAGAGTTAAAAAACCTAAGATCATAGACTAGATGATCACGCTAATCTAAGCATTAGACACAATCTTATATGGAGAACACATAAGATTCGTACCATATTTGTTTCCTAATTCATCATTCCTAAATCTCTAGAAAAATCCTAAACCTGATTAGGGAACTACACAGACATGATCAAAGTAGAAGCAACAAAAATGATAGAAATTATAATTGAACTACAAGTAAAAGTAAAGGGTTCAGAATTCTTCTACAAAAGTATTGTGGAGGATGAAATCTTCTCCCCAAAAGTAAAAGTTTTCTCTCTAAAACCCTCAAAAACCTCGTTTAAATAGACTAAAAATGTGTATGGTACAAAATAATAAAAATCTGGTTTTCTGGCACAGAACTGTGGATCGGTCGATCGAGGAGCTCGATTGGCCGATCTTGATCTTAGCTGGTCGATCCTTATATCGGGCATATCTTCTGGTGGCACGGAGAATGATATATCTTCATAAAATAATCATATCTTTCTAACTGTTTGTCTCAGTTCCTTCATACGACCTCCAAATGAAAGAAAACTCACGTGGATATCTTGTGCCCAAATTTCAGCTCGATCCAGCGGTGGGAAGTATTTCAAAGGAAGCCAAATTCTGACGCTTCTACATGATTCTACATCTCCATATGCTCGTTTTTACTCAAAAGTCAAAACAGCTCATCTTCTCCCAAAATGACCTATGACCTGAAACGATTCTTAAACAGACTAAAAGACTCTAAAACACGTACTTTGACTCAATAAAACCATAGAAAATAAGGGTTAGAAACCGATAACTCATTGAAAGAACCATTTAGTAACTGGGATGCACTTTGATCGAAGACTTCAGTTGCAATATTGTCCTAGAGCAAACACTTTGTAGTTCTGGTTTTCTCTATTACACATAAATGAAGTTTGTACCTAAACTCAAGAGAATAAGTATTATAAAATTATAATTTATAAAAATACCAACAAAACATTATCTATTATATTTAAGTAGAATAGATAATTATACTGTGGAGTAACTTTGGGCAATTGTTCTTTGCACTTCTCGCACCAAACCACCTTCTTGTCACCTGATTTATGCTTTTCGTCATCCTCTTTTTTGGGCACAATATATATACTTTTATTTTATTGCTGACAAACAAAATAATATCAAGACCAATCGGTGTGAATATCATATATTTGGCATACAATCTTACATTGTGTAGCCTACCAAAGGTTAAAAAGAATTGAGTTAATGTCATAAGAAATTATAGTAATCAAAATATTTCAAGATAAGATAGCATAAATACCCACCTCTCTTATATCAAGCATATCTTTAACATTTTTAGTTTCACACAATGCTAATGAATCCTTGTTTTTATATATGGACAATGCATTAGAATTCCAAGTAGCATTCCCCCCAGCTGGCAAGGTATATAACCATATACCAATCAGTACATTATATAATTGACAAAAGACAAAATCAGCTGGCAAGCTATATATATGGACAACACATTAGAACTCCGAATAGCATTCCCACTAGCTAGCAAGCTATATAACCAAATACCAATCAGTACATTATATAATTGATAAAAGACAAAATCAGAAGTTAAATAGTACTATAAATATATTTAATACCTTTTGAATAAAATATCAGACAACTTGAAGCAGCTGAGAGTTTATAAGAATTTGAGATGTATCATAACAATTCGCTACTTGTACGTCTCCAGTGTCATAAGTAAAACAATTCTTAGCATTGCTTGAATAAGTATTTATACATAAATATTTTCTCTAATACAAATATATACAAATAAAAAAAAACAAAAATTCATACCTCTAAAAATGTTGATTTTTGCAAATTGAATTATGCGTGTAATGAATTTGTCGTTAGAAGATTCAACGGCATCATACAATGTTTCAGCAAACTTTTCTCAAACAGTACACAGTATATACGAATTGTTGGAAATTAAATTTCAGATTATAGTAAAGTAAAAATACATATAAAATCAAGTTTTTATTTGATAAAATTTACCTAACATCTCTGAGTTGGAATTGAAGCTGGGATGTTGGTTTGTTGTTCACGCTGATAGATCTCATACCACCAAGCACATCTGTAGACCAAAATATTTAAGGAAAAAAACGGAAAACAGCGTAATATTACGTTAAGACAATTTAAATTATAAAATTTATAAAAATTCGATAACTACAAAACAAAGAAGAACTGATCTGATAATCACAAACTATAGTAAAATTATCTATAAGATAGATGCTCTTGAACAATGTCAACAAAGTTAGCTAAATACAAATATATATCATCCAATCTAGAAGAAATTTTGACAATCATAGTTTTTGTGGTAATGAACATCCTGAATGGATGATAAGTAGCTTTGTATTTCCCTACCAATTTGGCTAAATTAAAGTTCTCTATAACCAACCAATGACTTTCCTTCACATGATTAGAGAATTCTCGAGGGTGAACCATTTTTATCGTTGCATGAATAAGAGATCCTTATGAATTAGTAAAGATTTTTTAAATATATACATTATAACAAAAAAACAACATAGATCGTATACAATATGAATTATGAATGTACCAATTCATCTACTAGAATCCTGTTTAAGTTATTATCAACGTAAACACCAGAAGATTTCAACGCATGAAAAACTTTAACGAAACCCTCGATTGACTTGAATGGTCTGATCTCAGTAACAGGATTGTAAGAAGCCATAGGATATCGATTTTCTTCTTAAATATAATATGTCAAGAATCAAAAGTAATGAAAAGTAGTGGTTTATGGGTTATACAATGATGAGTATATAAATAGCACTATTAGGTCGGTTATCAGGGTTTGATAGATACGATAGAGCTTACAAAAATTTGGATCTATATAATATAAAAAATGGGAAATTGAGATACAAATATGTAAATTTTACTGCTCGACTACATAATTTAAATATGTAAATTATAGTTTTCTTAATATTTAAATAAGAAATATTGTTGTGATCCAAGTTACTTATGGATATAAAGTCTAGATATCCATCGACTAAACAGGTGTAAAGTAATAAAAGACATAAACACCATTAATTAATTCGGATTTCTCAGAACAAATCGAAGGGCAAATCATGTCATACCCAAATTATTAAGTGATATTTATGTACCTGACAACAAAATCCATACGAGTATTTTAAAAATTTTAGAACAGAATTGTAATTTTCAGTTTAGTTCTACTTTAAATTTTTGGATCCAGAAATTTTGTCCAGGGCTTTACATGCTTATGTTTGGCTTTGAGAGGATGATACATATAAGCTAGAAATACATACTTAGACAAAAGCATTACACACATTAACTAAGCGATGATGAAGGTGGATTCGGGATTCTACTTTGATCCACGAACAACATTCAAGTCATGAACTTGGAAAATTGATCGAGATGTTATATCAACTATTAACATCAATTCAGGAGAAATTCCCTCAACGGCAACAAGACAAACTCGGCCGACACATCATCACAGAAATAGAAATATTCCTATTTGGATACATAATATTTTCGAAAATCTCGGGTGAATATTCTAGATCAGCTCGAAGCTACGACCAAATGTAATATTTCCTAGTTTTGATCTAGTTGTAACCACCTCTATGATCTATAAATAGAAGATGCGGTCTCCAAAGAGAGACCAAGTTTTTCACATATTGATACAAGCAATACAAAGCAATTTGGCATTCTATCTCTCGACTATTCTCTTATTTCCTTTGAAAGATCAGAATCCTTACCCATCTTCCCTCTAAAACCTTTGATTTGAATTTAGATCCTTTGTGCTAAATCCTGATTGAAAAAACTGGTGCCGCCTGTAAGGAAACAACCATCACAACAATGTCGAAAACGGATATACAATCATCACATCGGAAGAACGTGTCAACAACCTAACTCCGGAGCAACTCAACATGGTTCGCGACTTAGCTCCGAGTCAAGATCGGATGGTGGAAAACAACCATGAAAAAGCAAATGCTTCGATCAAATTGAGGCAATGACCGGATTGAATGGAGCATGGCACTTTCCTATGCAAGAAAACAGGCTCCTGTGGAAATACTCGCCAGCTTGCAGAGGAATTTGTTCAGTGACACCCCGATTAATCAGCTAACTAACACAACAAGACAAGGTCACGCACAAGTACAACACACTCCCGCTCCATCAGGCAACCAGCTCAGTACTGGGAATTGGGCAAATCTTATCTCAAGCTCGGAACTCTCTATTTTTACTAAGACTAAGGAGGGTCTCGGTAAAACGCAGACCCAGACTTCGTTGTTCTTTTTATGATGGTACAATGGACCTGTTGGAGTTCTTAAGCGCCTTCAACGTGGTGATGAGAGGAACGAACTACCCTCCAGAGCAAAAGGATGCAGCATATAGCCAACTCTTTGTTGAGAACCTAAACGGAGACGCATTGATGTGGTTTACTAAGCTCCAAAATGGATCAATTGAGAGCTTCAACCAGTTAGCTGAATTGTTTATGAAACAATACGCTATATTTATCAACCAAGATACCTCGGCAGCGGAGTTAAGATTCTTAAAGCAAGAATATGATGAAACCCTAAATTTATATCTGAGGAGATTCAAAAAGATAATGACCAAAGCCAAAGTAAGTGACGATATGGAGATTGAGGCTCTAAGAATCGGCATGGGCAGCGATGAGGCGCTAAAATGAGATATTTTCGTTAATCATCCAGCAACCATCTCATACGCTTTGTTCAGAGAGGCCAAGCATGCCGAGAATCTTGTACAATAGCAAATCTTGACCAAAGCGCAAAAAACAACTAAAGTCCCAGAAGCTAAGGGACCTAAAGAGGAGTACCATGAGCCAAGAAAGCATTACAACAAAGAAAAAAGGCATATATCCATGGCTTCTCAAGTGGAGAAACAAGAACTCCGACAAAGAAACCATGGGACTGAGCATGGAACAATACTTATAACTGGAATGAGTATTGTGCTTTTCACAACCAAGTCAGGCACCAGACTTCAAAGTGCAAAAAACTGTAGGAACTCCTCGCTGAAAAATTCAAGAAAGGAGAGGTAAATGTTCTGAGGTATAAACACGGAAATTCTGGATGTAGAAGCAGACACAAGCAGAGTTGCGAGATGCAGCCAATAAATCAACAATTCAAGAGGTCGACGCAAATGAAAACCCAAAATGAGCAAGAAACAAAGTCAAGATTCCCAAGATGGAACTGGCAAGGGTAGATATAAACGCCATTATGGGCATACTACAGTCATGCGACGATACTATCCGGTCGATCAAAAAGTAATGAGCGAAATATCGTAGCAGCAGTCAACCCTAAGACGCTGCCTTCAGGAAAATATTCAAAGTCAGTCAATGCCGAAATAGTCTTCACTTTGGAAGACTTGGATGGAATACGTTTCCCACACAACGACCCCCTCGTTGTGAAGCTCTGAGTAAAAGATTATAATGTATCCGGGATACTTATCGATACATGGATTTTGGTGAATCTGATCTTCAAGCAATCACTCAATAAGATGAAACTCCTAGATGTTAAGCTCAAACAGGTTAATAAGACTCTGACCGCATTTTATGGGAGTTCGATTGACATTACAGGAACTGTCAAGTTGCCAATTTTCATAGCAGGGAATACGAGGTGGATTAAAATCTTAGTAGTTGACAACCTCCAATCTACAATATCATACTAGGACTCCATGGATCCACACGATGAAAGCCATTCCTTCGAGTTATCATAAGTGTGTGAAATTTTTGACCAATATTGGAGTCTACACACTATGAGGCGATCAGAAACTATCTCAAACATGCTTCATTGCCAAATTAAAACTACACAAAAAATAATGCATGATAACGGCATCCATCACTGGCAAAGCAGTTTTAGAGCCACCCACATCCGACAAGTTGGATCAATCAACATTAGAGCTGGTAAACATCGTTTTGATGGATCGAGCAAAATGTTTGAGCATTGGTGTAAATCTAGGCAAGAGCATCCGAGAAAAGCTAATTCATCTCTTAGAAGGGAACGTCAAGACCTTAGTATAGTCCGCCAATCACATGCTAGAAATTGATCCAAGGATTGCAAGTCTTAAACTTAATGTTGATCCAATGTATAAGCCAATCAAGCAGAAGAGATGGAACCTTGGTCCCGAATGTACAAAAGCAGTAATCGATGAGGTCTGATACCGAATCCATCGTTGAGGTCCAATACCACGAACTGTTGGTCAATCCAGTCATAGTTCCAAAGAGGAACAAAAAATGGAAAGTCTGTGTTGATTTTACCGACTTGAACAAAGCCTGCCCAAGGGATAGCTACCCTCTACCGAACATCGACTGAATCATCAAAGAAACTGTGGGTAAACAACTCCTCTCGTTCATGGATGCATTCTCGGGGTATAATCCAATAATCATGCACCCAAACGATAGATAAAAGACGTCCCTCTTAAATGAGCGATGAACGTATTGCTACAAAGTTATGTCATTCAGATTAAAGAATGCATGTGCAACATATCAACGACTCGTCAACAAAATATTTTCTGACCAACTCAGCCAGACGATGGAAGTATATATTGACGACATACTGGTGAAATTGAGAAAAGCCAAAAATCACGTAGAACACCTGGTGCGATGCTTCAAAACATTGAATGAGTACCAGATGAAACTCAATCCAGCAAAATGCATATTCGGAGTAACATCAGGAGATGTTTTTTGGCTACATAGCAAAGGGGAATTGAGGCAAACCCGAAACAAATCAAAGTAGTTCAGGAACTACCTAAACCAAGAAGCAAGCGAGAGGTCCAAAGACTAATGGGATGAATTATCGCGTTGAATCGATTCATCGAGTGATCAACCTACAAATGCCTTCCCTACAAACTATTGCATGGAAACAAAAACTTTGATTGTGACGAAGAATGCGAGGATGCTTTCTCCGAGTTGAAAAAGTATTATTCTACTCCACTGATCCTGGCTAAACCCAAAGAAGACAAATCACTCTACTTGTACATCATGGTCTCCATATCTGTGGTCAGCACTGTTTTAGTCAGAGAAGACCGAGGAATCCAATATCAGATTTTTTACATCAGTAAATCTCTAGATGGAGCAGAATCTTGATATCCATCCACTGAGAAGGTAACCTTAGTAGTTGTCATGTCGGCAAGAAAGTTAAGAACATATTTCTAGTCTCAGACAATCCTAGCACTAACCAACAATCCATTAAGGATGATACTGCATAGCCCAAACCAGTCGGGAAGATTAGCTAAACAGGTAATTGACCTCAGCGAATTCAACATGGAGTACAAAGGAAGAACCAGCACAAAGTCACAAGTATTGGCTGATTTTCTGATTGAGTTAGCTCTCGAGTTAGAACCACCAGAATCGGGCGAAACCTCTAATATTTGGAAACTCTTCGTTGATGGGTCGTCATCTCAGCATGGATCCGGAGTCGAAATTCATTTTAGAGAGTCCAACCAGAAAACTCTTAGAACAGTCATTCCGGCTAGCTTTTCCAGCATCTAACAATGAAGTCGAGTATGAGGCTTAATCGCCAGGATTCGACTCGCAAAGGAAATCGGTGCAACTCAGATTGAATGCTACTACGACTCGTTACTAGTAGTTAACCAAGTTAATGGCGTCTACGTTACTGAGCACAAGTTCAAGATCAATCTATGAGCAGAAAACACTTCACCAGGCGTCCTAGCAGCTTTAGCATCAACAACCGATCCAGTCCAAAGAAGGGTAATCCTAGTATAACTCATCGACAAACCAAGTATTCAACTACCAAAAAAGACATCACTATCATCTCGAAAATTGCCGATATATTTACCAATCCCGACTTAACAATGCCCAATTCCAACCCACTCGCTGCAAAAGCTATAGTTGGAGAGATGAAATCGTGGCTTACATCTTCGACAGAGAAACTCCAGAAGATAGATGGACAGTAAGGCGGCTAAAGGCAAAATTCGCATACTATGTCCAGATCGATGGAAAGCAATATCACAAGAATACAAATGGCACCTTGCTAACTTGCATTCACGACAACAAGACGAGACAAATGATGAAAGAAACACACGAAGGAGCCAGTGGAAATCACTTAGGCGGATGATCTTTAAGCAAAAAATTCGGAATCTCAGCGACTATTGGCCAACCATGGCGAAAGATTGTGTAACCTTCACAACAAAATTTGAGAAGTGTCAATGACACGGTTCTTTAATTCATGCTCCAAACGAGGAATTGGCATCCTCCATAATGCTTTACCCATTCATGCATTGGGCAATGGACATATTCGGACTTTTACCCTCCTCTCGGCAAAAACAATTTATGCTCATCATGAGCGATTACTTCTTCATATAGGTTGAAGCCGAAGATTACTCTCATATCAAGGACAAAGACATGGTCAAGTTTGTTTGGAAGAATATCATCTGTCGTCATGGCTCACCTTACAAAATCTTCAAGATTAATAGATCTTAGTTCATCTAGACAAAATTCAGGAACTTCTGCGCAAAATGGTATATACGAGTCAATAAGTCAACTCCACGAACAAGCCGAGTCCACCAACAAGCTGATTCTAGATAGACTTAATAAAAATCTCGAGGAAAAAAGGGATGTTGGGCCAACGAGTGATATGTCTGGATTTTAACGCTTTTTAGGACCATTCTTAGAGTCATTTTCCATCCATTTCATAGCATTTGTATCATTCTAGAGTCCTTTTAGGGTAATTTTCATGATGTGCACTTCNTTTCATGTTGTGCACTTGCATACCATACATTCTGCATATGGAGCGGATGTAGGTGTTTTAAGGAGCATTTTGGAGCCAAATGGATGCAAGGAATGGGGCAGGCAAACTTAGGAAGACTTGGATGAAGAAAGAAGCAGAGGCCAAAGTTTAGACTCCCTTGCACCTCAGCCTCGCACTACCAAGGGTGAGTATTGACTGAAGAACCTTGCCTCGCACTATTGCCTCGTGTGTAGACCTCGAGGATGACATAAAGACCTCACCCTTGTGGAGAAGATCTCACCTCGAAGCCAAGCCTTGACCTTCTACCCCGAGGACCAAGATTAGAACCACTCCTTGGTGCCCAAGCTCGCGGAAGGACTCCAAGGACAAGATTTCTGGTTGACCGACTTAGGTCGGTTTGACCATTAGGGTTATGCAAGTGACCCTATAAATACCCCTTAATCACTATCTTATCATTTTTTATCTGTTGTCTAGCCGAAAAAACTCTCTCTATTTTGTTGTTGCTTTCATTTATGCTTTGATTAAGGTACTTTGATGTTTATGCTTTGATTGAAGGGAATGATTTTAGATTGATCTTCATCTTTACTTTCTGCTCTTTACTTTATTGTTCTTTATGTTTATGCAAATGAGATCTCCTCTGATCCTCTACTATCAAGCCATGAGACGTGTGTGGATCCTTGTTGATCTCAAGGATAGGGAGATCGGAGGTGAATCAACCGATTCCCTCGCCGTGCAAACATGATCTAACTCTGATCTTTTCTCACATGGCTAAGCTTAAGGCTGATCTCTCCCTGATCAAGAGAGATCTGATCTGGGCTGTTACCTAAGGCTAGCGCCAAGGAAATCAGAGACCAAGTGCCATGTGAGTGATGGTTTGATCCACCAAGGAGAAATCTAGTATTGTGGGTCAGCTATTAGATGTATTAGGCTAAACTTTAAGCTTTTGATTTGGTATGATCGTGGCTAGCGCCGTAATGGATCAACTAGATTAGTTAGGGATCTTCACCATGAGGATGGGTTAATCTAAGCTTGTCCCGGTCTAGGGATCGCTCTATTTAGTTTGGCGAGGTCGGATCAGCGAGTTTATCGCCGATCAAACCCTCCCTATCCTCTATATCTATGCTTTTAACCTTAGTTTCGTTCATTGCAATTATCTTACTCTGTTTTTATGCATTTCCCTGTTTTGAATGTTTAGAAATGTTTTTTTCTTGTCCTCTAGTCTATTTTGTCTTATTAGCTAGATTGCAAGCTCATTAGATAACATAACTTATCTTTGTGACAGATTAATAGATTGCCTGGACTAGGAACTAGTAGTAAATAGGTTGATTACAAGCAACTTCTGAGTATTGGTTGGACAATCACACCTACTTACCCCATGCTTCAATGATTTGATCCCTTAGGCTCAAAAATCTTGTTATCAAATTGGCGTCGTTGCCAAATCAGATTTGTTTATTCCAATCTATAGTTTACTTGTCTTAGGATCAGGTTTTGTGTTACTTGTCTTTGCCTCACTCAGCTTGGATCTATAAAGACCAAGCTCAGATCCTATTGACGAATTGTTGTTTCTTTCCTTGTAGGCCTCGCAGGTACTCCTCGACAGCCGAACCCGAGGGCACCACAAACAACCTGAGCTCAATGTTTGTACTCGCCGTGAAGCCCCGAGTTAAGGAAACTTCACACTCCTCTGTATTTGCAGGCCTCGCAGGTACTCCTCAAGGGCCGAACGCGAGGATAGCACATAAACAACTTAAACTCAATGTCTATACTCGCTATCTAGCCTCCAGGTTAGGCAACTTTGCCTCCCTCAACTCAACTACTCAACATGGAAACTACACTTCCATCTGAGGGAATAATGGGTATGCTACATGCCATTAAGAGGGGACAACAAGCAGAAGCTGCTGCACTCACACGGAAATTTTCTGAAATTCATGATCAAATTGAGAGCACATATCTGAAGCTTGAGAGCCTCAACGCAAGACTTCAGCAAGTTGAACAAATGCAAGAAAATCCTCTACCTGCTCTGCATTTTTCCCAGCTCCTCGGCCGTTCCCCTCGCAACCCAATACAGTGAGGACAGTTCGATGATCCGAGCTACAAATGATGATATTAAGGATTGCATGGTTAAAGAGAGGAAGGATAGTTTACTCAAAGAATACACTGCCCAACATGCCACCTTAGAGAATGACAAAGAGCATCCTCCACGAGCTGGTATGGTTGCTAACACTGAGGACAGTGTGATTCATGAAGGGGGGGAGAAAAAAATGCTCAACTCGTCTCCAATAGCTAGCCTCGACACTCCACCTTGCCATACACATAGCCGAGGCCAGCCTACGAGTGCCCAAAGATCTGTAGCTTGAAAGGATCCAAGCAAGTTGCATACTAAACCCTTTAAGCCCCCTCAGGTTTTAATGGTTAAGAGCGGCAAGACCAGTGATCACTGCAGAAAAATACCAATATTTGAGGAGGTTGTTGATGGGGAAAACCTTAGAGCCATGTTTTCTTGCAATGAGATAGCAAATCTGCCTCCTAAGGAGCTGAACAACCCTCCACCTTTGGATTCCGGACCTGATATAATCTTGCAAACAATCAGAGTTGTAGATGGTGCAATAGAGTATAAAGTAAAGAGTTGCAAGCGTACCAAGCCATTTGCTAAACTCAAGCAGCTCCTCTTCTCAAGGCACAAATCAAAGTGGTCAGGGCCCTTCA